>JAOWCC010001589.1:103777934-103883934 GCA_030867875.1 Actinernus sp. WN-2022
AAAGTGGATTCTAGATACTTTATTTTGGTTACAGTGAACCGATTTCAAGTTGCTCTAAATTTATCATAATTGTAGCGTTTTTCATCCATTCGAATCTTTGCCATCCTTCATCAACATGGTCTCAAACTCTACTAAACTGAGTAGTTATTTTTGCCTTTCGTCTTGAGAATGTTTCAGTATCATTTGAGGGTTGACAGTGCCCCGTTGCCGTCTGTACTAATCAGCCGTACGATGTTTTAATCCCAACAGTCGATCACTCTAAAGAAGAAAATTCGTGAGCTGGAGCAGAAGGCTCAGGATCAAGAAGAAGAGCTGGATGAACAGGCAGGACAGATACAGATACTGGAGCAGGTGAGTAGAATGTCTGTGATGCATCAGGGATATCAGTAGCGGCGGGTAGAAATCGCTGTGCCGTTAGAACAGGCAGGACACATACAGATAATTCATGAGTAGTAGAAATTTATTTCTGGAAACATATACGAACCCTTAAAACCTTTTCCATTATCTCGTTACGTTACGTTACGTTACGTTACGTTACGTTACGTTACGTTACGTTACGTTACGTTACGTTACGTTACGTTACGTTACGTTACGTTACGTTACGTTACGTTACGTTACGTTACGTTACGTTACGTTACGTTACGTTACGTTACGTTACGTTACGTTACGTTACGTTACGTTACGTTACGTTACGTTACGTAATTACCGTAATTACCGTAATTATTGTGTAACGTTTCCCCCTTGTCTTTTGCCATGAACGAAATCCTAGCCATTTTTTTCTAAAACTTACAGTAAACTGTTATTGTTGTCCTGTAGGCTAGGCTTCGGCTCGAGATGGCTAGTGAGAGAGCAAAGCAGCAAGTTCAGAAAGATCTGGAGGCCAAGGAGGAAGAGTTGGAGGAAGTACGCTACAGCATGCAGAAAAAGGTACATATAATACATTAACGAATGGGCTATTGAACGGGCTTCCCCCTTAGGCACAATGGAAGAAGCAAAAACTGGTTTACAGCTCACACAGGCGCTATATCTTTATTATTTTTCAGATCAAGCAAATGGAGTCGCAGCTGGAGGATGAGTACCAGGAGAAAACCACGGCTGTCAAGGTCAGTTGGACCAGTTTCTTCTGTCGAAATAGGGACAACAACGTTTACTGGTCTACTAACAGTTGTGCTATCGTTCTGGCCATGACACGACGTTCAGTCCCAGGGTTGTCAATCTAAAGTGGAGTGGTGGCGGTTTGAAGTAGCCGCCTGTTCTGACCGTCGTTACAATCAGGAGTTGCTCACATATTTGCTGCCAATTTACAGTGTGACTACTGAAACCGTAGACTACTGAAAACGAGAACTAAACACATTGCAAAACGAAAACAAAGCATTCCAAAGTATAAATCCTAGCATATCCATGCAATTTTCTTCATTCGAAAGACTCTCTTCAGAATCGCCTTTTACTGGATCGACGCTCGGACAAGTTCAAAATAAAGCTATTGTCTTGAAATCGACACTGATTGGCTCAAGTAACTGTAAATTGGAATGTTTTGTTTTCGGGAGCCGGGGTGGCGCAGTGGTTAAGCGCTTCGACACTCACCTCTGTGGCCCGGGTTCGATTCCCGGACACGGCGCCATATGTGAGTTGAGTTTGTTGGTATCTCTCCCTTGCTCCGAGGGTTTTTCTCCGGGTTCTCCGGTTTTCCTCACTCCTCAAAAACCAACCTAAATTCCAATTCGATCTCAGGAGTAGCCGGTCCTGGCATTGATCAGCCCTGTGGTTGTTTCAAGTTCCGTTAGAAATTCAGAGTTCTACAATGTTATTGTACTCGTTTTCTAAGTGGCCCCAGTTTCAATAATCCTACTGTAACCGCCTCCGTTTCACAGTGCGACTACTGGAGCCACTTAGACAACGAGAACCAATTGCATTGTAGAACGAAAACAAGTCATTCTAGCTTCAGTCAAGTTGAAATAGCTATTCATTCTATTTGCTCCAACCGTGACATTGAAAGAAGACTAGAAGAATTGCGTGGCGGATATTTGCTTATCACTCTCTCTATATTCCCGTAGGTCAAGCGTGACATCGAAAGAAGAATAGAAGAGTTGCGTGACCACTTTGAGCGTGGTGATGCCGAGACAGAGCGCAAACTCCGTCGTGAGCTGAAGAGGACCAAGGCGCTACTGAGAGATGCGCAGACCGTCATTGACACCCAGGAACAGAAACTAAAGGATAAAAACCAACTGAAAACACTCAAAGACAAACTAGAAGATGCAGAGTGCGCTGCCCACTCGGCCACGAAGGCGAAAAGAAAGATCGAGGATGAATTGAAGGACATCCAATCACAGCTCGATATTACCAGCAAGACAAAGTCAGAGGTACTACTACATAGAGCAGGTTTCAATTGAGTGGCGAACGTTTTCGGTGATTGCTTTGGTTTTGCGTTTACTTAGCAGCGAATCAAATTCCAGAGTAAAACCAATCGTGGTTTTGGTTTTGGTCCGTCACGCAATCAATCCACGATTGCGTTTACGTTTCCTCCTGTTGTATTCTTTCTCGAGCCAGTGAAACAATCAGTATTCACTTTAGTTCGTGATTGTTTCGTTGTAATTGCTTTGGTTTTGGTTTTACTACAGTCAATCATAGTTAAAGTGCCCCTACGATCAAATTTTGACATATCAATTTTTTCTCATATTCGTAAAGTATAGTGGCTATATTATTACCAGTTCAAACCGTTTTTCGATACAACGACGGGAAGTCTTATTTTTTGGACTCCGAATCTTGAATTTTACGTCCGCCATTACGCGAACCCGTTCCTGTGGGCGAGGAACGCCTGGTCATTTTTTTAGCGTACGTGACGTCATACACTTAAGGTTATCGTATACCTTCAGGGTACTTTCCGGATAAAATTAAGTAGCGTCTCGAATATTCGTCGTATTTAGATAAATTATACCTCATTTTAAAGCTTATAAAATTGGCTACAACGATATACCTAAAGTTTGTAATTTCGATAAAAGTGCGATTTTTAAATAAACCTCTTCCGAACAAGCGAGTTGGTTTCCAAGAGCTCCAACTCCACGGCAATTTAATGAATTTAAGATCTGTTTGCTTTTCTGGACTCCCACAGACCTTGTTTACGAAACAGTGACGGCGATTGTGGAAATTCGAAGCCGTTCTGAAGATATTTCGGTCTTCGTGAAACTGCTAACGCGCAATCCAAGTATAGATGCGGGAATCGCTCTCAGCGCCTCTCTTTTAAAAATTAAAAAAATCGCTGACACATTTTTTAGCTGATATAATTGCGAACAATCTGTGAAAATTTGAAGTAATTCGCACAAATTCGCGTCGAGTTGGAGCTTTTTTCAAACTATGTTTAGAACGAAAATAGAAAGTCAAGAAAACGCTCTGAAACGTTTTAGACGTTCTGGTCAGTGCTACTGGGAAATCTTCCCACAACAACACGTGTGGCTACTTTTCCCATACAAACAGCTGACACATTTTTTAGCTGATATAATTGCGAACAATCTGTGAAAATTTGAAGTAATTCGCACAAATTCGCGTCGAGTTGGAGCTTTTTTCAAACTATGTTTAGAACGAAAATAGAAAGTCAAGAAAACGCTCTGAAACGTTTTAGACGTTCTGGTCAGTGCTACTGGGAAATCTTCCCACAACAACACGTGTGGCTACTTTTCCCATACAAACCTTCACGCGAACTAACATATGTAGCAAGAAAGTGTACCATTTTCCCGCTTTGAAAAGCAAACAAAACGTTTTGAATAGAAATAATCCTTCAAGTTTGTGCATTGTACAGGACTGTAGAAATTTAGCGAACCACAAAGCTGGCATTTCGCTACATTCAAGCCTTCCAGTGGAGTACCAAGAATACGGTTTGTAATTATCTTCAAGCCTCATGCAAGGATGGTTTGTGTACGTTTTGAGGACAGACGCTTCTCCATAATTGTTTGTATCACATGGAATAGCCGGTAAGACCGTACCAGAGTCCAGTATAACAGTTCAGAAGAAGGCCAAAACAGCCGAACCAACTGACAGAATGTACTACTCAGACTACTACTAGTATAGATTGACCGAAAAATAAGCGGCTACGTTTGCTGAGAACATAGTTTGTCATAAATAACTCATATTGCTGTTTCCTATAAACAGATAAACCTATCGATGTAGTATGCCTTTTAATTTACTGCAAATTTTATTTTCAAGACAATAAACCACAGAAGAAACCACCAATATTATTTCACGAAGTACCTTGTTTCAGTTGTTTGCGTGTCAAACAGAAACGAGCGCATGCAAAGTTTGGTTCTGTGATAGCCACGATCAGTCAGTTTCAATATATTTTTTTAGTCTCTAGTAAATTCTTATCATTCACGATTTCATGTTAGACAAGAGAGCGATTTAATTTTATAGCAATTACATTGTATTTTAGAACGTAGATTCGCCGGAAAATCTATTGCCGGGACACAGATAATTCTCGATCTCTCATTTACGAACTAGCAATCCGGGTTTCACTATAAACAATTCATGAACAAACTTAGGACTTATAAACTGTCATTACCTTAGTGATTTCTCCGCTGAATTCTCCCTGTAGGCCGGATCCAGTAACAGCACAAACCTGAAAACCGAATCAGGGAAAATACCCTGGGAAAAAATTACCCGAAAAAGATATGAAACCTCTGCTAGCTAGCACTACTTACTAGCAGGCCACTTCCCAAGCGATTTTAGCGACTATTCGTTCGTCCAGCTTTCAACTCGGTCGCCAGCGGCTCTATTTCCCCCTAAATCATCTACATCCGGCAATAAATGTAAACAGAAAGACACATTACTATGTTCTGAAGAATCTGATGCAGATTTTAGGTCGTTATTTACTAAACCACAGCAAAATTCGCAGTGTGAGTTTGTAGCCAATATAAGAAGAAATGTATGGGTTCGAAGCAACTTGAGAACGATGCGTTAAGTGTATGACGTCACATACGCTAAAAAATGACTAGGCATTCCTCGCCCACGGGAACGGATTCGCGTAATGGCGGACGTGATTTTGACGGTAAACTCCTAAAATGTGTGGTCTAATTGGTCCCTTTGCAAACTTTTTTCACTGATTTGGATATTTCTGCCACTGTTTGTTCTTATGGAATACAAAAAAGTGGCAAAAGAAATGGTCAAATTTCGTCGTAGTGGCACTTTAATAGAGTGGAATAGTTATGAAACCCGGCAAACTTCAAAGGGGCTAACAAAGGCGCTGCGATTTATGTTGGAAGGGAGCAAGACAAAAGATTGTGCAGGGTCATAGTTCATTAGCGTCCCCTGAACGACTGAACTCACACGTTTCTATTGGCTGATTGATTAACACATTGGAATTTCTATTGTGTTTTGTGCAGGGTCACGGTTGAAAAAAGCTAACAAAGACATATAACAAAGAAGGTCGCTGGGTTTCATAACCATTCCACTCTATTAACTATGAGTCAATAGACCCATTCAGCTTGCGTCTTTGTTGCCCCTTTTCACACCACGTATCTTTTCCCTTGAGTAATGTGTTCTTGTTTTTCTGGATCCCAAGTGGAAATCTACCAATTTCTATAATTGGAAAACAAAGCACTGAATCCTCTGGAGTGCTGTCACGTGGTCTGAAAAGGCCACGAAACCTGCTCTATCGTAAACGTTAGTCCATACTGGTCATCGCTGCTCCAATACAAGCTTTGTTATAATTTTGTTACTACCGGTCATTGTATTTTTTCATAGTGTGAAAAATACCATGGAAATCCGAATTTACATGATATTTCCAGACTTACCAATTTTTCAAAAGCATGAAAATACCGAAATACCGTTCAATTTCAGATCTCTATCGTATCTCCATATTGTGGGGGGGAGGGGGGGGGGGGGGGGGGGTAAATACAGGAATCGATCCTACTCCTGACGGTAAACTAACCCGAACCATAAAACGTACCCTAACCATTCCCAAAACAAGTTCCCAGGTAAACGCAGAGTTCTCACTCACTTAGGGCTAGGGTTCTCAGATAAACTGTGTTCTCTCTAAAATGTGTGTTTTTCCAGTGTACATTAACTAGCTCACACTTCACGCCGAGGTGTACCATCCCTTAATTAGTCCGCTCCTCTCCATTCCAAGATTTTACGCTAAATAGTCAACTCCTGACTTCAACTAATTCGCGTTTCTTGTCCGATACTTTTAGATTGAAAATAAATACTTTTCTGCAATGAAAGAAAACACAGAGCTGCAGAGTCGTGTGGACGAAGACGAGGAGGACGTCGAGAACCTCACGACGAAGAACCGACAGCTGTTAAAAGAGGTAAGTTGGGATTCCAGTCACTGATGCGTCTGTGCTTATTATTGAACTTCATTACCCTGTGACTTCTGGGCCACATGCATTTCACACTTTACCATAAATTTTGAGAACTTTGTGTGGAGCGGAAAAAAAGTTTTTGGGAGTGTGGGATGAAAGGGGAGTCGTCCAACTCTCTCTTCTCCCATTTGAATTCTACTCAGTTTAATATTTATTTGAATCAGTAAATGTTATTTTGGATAGAACGGATTTTGCATGAGTGGGCAAGTTACGGCAATGCCTTACGGCAATGGTTTCGTATTGGTTTTGTCTTTCTGGTCCAATCAAATTACAGAGTTACGGAACAGCAAGTTACAGTACGGTTACAATACGGTTACAGTACGGTTACAATACGGTTACAGTACGGTTACGGTAAGGCAACGGACATGCCGTATTGTTGTCCCACTCATACGAAATCCGCTCTTCTACAAACTACAGTATTACTTATATGGTCAACTTGAGACCTGATTATTTAAGTTAGTCCAGTTGGAATCTCAGTTGAAGTATTTTGTTATTATCGTCCACAGTTATCCACCACGCAGACTCACTTACGAGAGAGTAGTCATCAGCTGCAGGATGTGGTTACAGAGAAGGAGGAACTCGAGGCCAAGGTACATCTCATGCGCATTGCTATCGTCTGATTTTTATAATTTGGAAATACAGATCTTTTCTGGTGGGAGACTCCAGTAGCTCGTGCATCTAAAAGCTTGCTTATCAAAAAATACCAACATGCAATTACCCTATATCATTATGACGTCACGGCTTGTTTATGAGGGGGACAGAATCGACTTGAACAATAGAATTTTGAACTAAATCTGCTCTGCTGAGGAAAATTTAACTTCGAATTGTCCGGTTTCCAGATATCAGCTGTATCAATGTTTATCCCACAATATTTACCGTATTTGGTGGTTGTTACCGCTATTCTACGTTCTTCAAAATGCATTTGATAGCGATTTCCTTTGTGTTGTTGCTGTTTTGTCCCTGTTTTGTCCCCCTCCCACGACCGTGATCCTTAGCGTTTAAACAATAGATTGTTTTGATATGACGTCATAGTGATATAGGTCAATTGTACGACAGCTGGCAGTTATCGAAATCTTATTGGCTAATGTTTATCGTCAATATTTTTATAGACAACAAGCAGTGCGCGCGCGGCTTTCGTTTGAAGTTAAAAGGGTTTTGTTGTTGTAAAAAAAATGAAGTTAGTATGTACGTGTGTCTGTCCTAATATTGACAATGATTTTCATCATAACATCGCCGAAATAGCTGTGAATTGGATCACAGTTATTTTGACCATGTTATGACGAAAATCATTGTCAATATTAGTACAGACACCGGCATAAAAAGCTAACTTCAATTTATTAAATATACAATAAGTATAAACTGTATTTCATGAAATGCAAAACTGTAGCATCATAAATAGTTGTTCTTTCAAACTTGCTGGTTGTTTTTTAAGTTTGCTCATCGTCAGCGTCTGGGATTAAAATGGCAAGTGATTCTTTAAGCCTGGTTTTCACGAGCGACGGAAGCATAAGAGAAAGCACAAGAGATATTCGTCAAGTGAAAATGAACCGTGAACACTAGTTACTAGTCCTTTTGGTGAAATGGAATCTTTTGGCCAACATGACAGCGCGCGGTTTACGCGAGAGGGACCTAGAGCGAGTGTTTTGATTGGCCACACATAATTAACTGTCAAAGACTCCCTTGTGCTTGTGTTGTCCTCCGTTTTCACGAGCACAACGCGAACGCAAGCACAAGGAAAGGAAAAATTGTGAGAATTTTGCTTGCGCTTGCGTCAGTGCTTGCGTCGAGTCTGTTTTCACTGTGAAACAAGGACTCTTGTGCTTGCATTGCTCGTGAAAACCAGGCTTCAGCAGCCATCAGATGAGTACAATATATTTATATAACTAACAGAAAAAATGTGGGTGGATTGTTCTGTTGTTAAACCGATTCTACTTGAACAACCGGAAGATAGGAGAAGCTTTGGTGGTTTGTTCGCTGCTAATTATTGAGATAGGAGAAGCTGTGGTGGTCTGACCCTGTTAATTATTGAGATAGGAGAAGCTGTGGTGGTCTAGTCCTACTAATTATTGAGATAGGAGAAGCTGTGGTGGTCTGATCCTGTTAATTATTGAGATAGAAGAAGCTGTGGTGGTCTGGTCCTGCTAATTATTGAGATAGGAGAAGCTGTGGTGGTCTGGTCCTACTAATTATTGAGATAGGAGAAGCTGTGGTGGTCTAGTCCTACTAATTATTGAGATAGGAGAAGCTGTGGTGGTCTGGTCCTGCTAATTGTTGAGATAGGAGAAGCTGTGGTGGTTTGTTCGCTGCTAATTATTGAGATAGGAGAAGCTGTGGTGGTCTGACCCTGCTAATTATTGAGATCTCTCCGTATTCCTCCGCCTCAGGATCACAGGCTGTCTCCTCGCAATCCTCCATTAAATATGCTTTGGATGTGTAGATGTGTTTCAATAGTGCAGGACATTTTCAGTTTGCGGGGAATCTTTTGGTCGGATCGTGGAAAAATCGCAAAAGTTAAATCCCGCTAAAAGTTCAGTTTAAAAAATAGTATTCTGTTACTGCTACTGTATGGGGATTTACAGAGGAAAGCTGCGTTTGGATTGGTTATCACCCTTATAAATTGGGCCGCGTCAGGCAAAAAGGGGCCGGACGACATTCAAGTTAAATAATTCCTACAACGGTGTTCCTAATAACAGGTTGAAGATTGCATTGTAATCTTGACGAGGAGCGCTACATTTCATTCATAACAATAAATGTCAGTTTCATGAAATTGACGACAAAAATCAGGGGTGAAATTTACGTGATTTTGATGCAAGGGCCCGATTACAAATATGACCACAAAAATTAGGAATCCTGTCATGGGGGATGATTTTGACGTATGACAATCATTTATACCTGCTGGCATTAAAGAGTAAAAAATAAATAAGATGAACAAGATGATCACTTTTTGGCAAAAAAATGTCTTTTCTGCAGTCGTTCTGCTCCCCGTAGCTCATAATATGATTTTAGCAATAGTACAAGTTACACCTTGAAACAATCGTCTGATGATAGGGAATGATTTGCGTCTGCTAAAATTGTGATCACACCCTTCTGTAAAAATATCGTTAATTTCGTCTTCGATTTCACTTTCAATTTCATGAAATCAACACTACTTGTTAGTAGCACAATGTGGCGCTCGCGATGCATATTGCAATTGCACCACAAGTATAAAAAACAATTTCAAAAGACATTTACAATTTCAAAATACATTTACATATTATGTCGTCCGGGCCCTTTTTGCCTGACGCGGCCCAATTGTTAATGAACCTTACGATGTAACTTATTTTGTATTTCTACTGTTCAGATCCTGCATATGAGTACGCGCGTGACATACCTGGAGGAGTCCACGGTTGATAAACACAAGCTGGACTCGATGGGCAGCAAGGTAAGCACTCGAGAAACCCAACAGAAATACGGCATGTATTTCTTCCTTGATAAATTTTAACCAATCCTGATTTTGCGACACCTGCCCTACGCCAACACAAAACTATTGAGACACCTGCCCTACGCCAACACAAAGCTTCTACGTGCTACGTACTTCTACGTTGGAGTTGAGGAAGGGACTGGACCGAGTGTCAAAAATTAATTTTATGAAAAAATTAACATCTATCCGAAGAAAGATCACACTAAAATTAGAGGTTTACTGATGTTGGATGATAAAAATGTGGTGAGCATATTCTCTCTTATTTTTGCGATTTCTAGTGATCCAAACATTCTCAAACTCGGCAAACTTACTAATTTTAGTGTGATATTTCTTGCGATGGAGTTCATTTCTTTATCAGATTATTTTATTTTGACACTCGGTCCCAGTCTCTTCCTCAACTCCGAAATGCGGCTAACTTGGTGCCTAACACCAATCATTCTGTTGTTGTTTTTTCAGATGAAAGAGTTAGAGACCAAACTGGACCTCGAGGGATCCTTCAAACGGCGACAAGACGTAAGTTTTCTAGCCTGCGAAAACAGCCGTCTCGCATCGGCAGCCACAATAAAAACGCGTCCCCCTAGAGAGACGTCTGCGATTCAAACATTCCATACTGATGACGTATGCGGCCAGGATGTGGTCGCGTCGTTTGATTGGCTAGTATCCTAATTATCATAGACAACAGACAGCTGTATTCGCAGGCTATAAATGTTTATACTCAGTCACAGTGCGGACACCCTGTGTGCTCCGATTGCTGTTCTACGTGACGCCTGCCCCATCTCCCTGCTCGTTAAAACAATTCCTGTTTGTCTCTCAGATGCAAGTGAATCGATTAAAAGAACAAGTGCAGAGGTTACAAGAAGAAAAGGATGATTACTTGCTGCGCGAGACCAAATTATCCCAGGAAAATATAAGGTATCGGACAATAGTCCAGCTTCGTATTCGCAATTTGCCGCTGATTCCGATGACTGCAGACTCATTTGCGCAGTGTTAGCCTCATCTTGGTGTTACACATTCGTAATACCAGCAGAGAGATGAGCTATTCACAGCTTTGTGTATTGTTGTAGTTGCAACTTCTACACCTCCTTGCTGGTATTTTCAAATTTTGAACTTCAGAATGAGACTAACACTGCATGCGCGGATGAGTCTGTAGTCATTGCGATCAGCGGCAAATTGCGAAACGGGACTATTCTACTCTGTTTTCTAGCTTTAACGTATTGTGATTGAATTAACTCCGAACCTCCCTCGCTGGTGGAACAGTGAGAAAAGATTTGTCATTTTTCATCGTTATGTACTTTTGCTAATTCCATAATTTTTTTGTGGCTCCAGATTCGAGCGCCAGATGCGAGAGTTAAGAGAGGAGATGAGCACAGTCGAGAAACGAGATGAAGAACTAAAGAAGAAGAAGATTGAAGCGGTAAGGTTTTCACTACTTAAGGTACCCGATACATTTTCGACTATTTAAAGGGATACCCGAGTGGAAAAACACATTTGGGCTCTAAAGCATCTTTCAGATGTACTTTGTTCAGAAAATGTATTAAAATTTGATAAAACTTTTCCAGAGTTTAGAAAGAGCCCCTCAAAGTTGGCCCCGCGAAGACCTGGGCGCCGCCATTTTGTTCACATTAATTCCTGTGACGTTTTTTACGTCACTTCGTCCCACCGGAGTCTTGCAGCTAACTTGTAGCGACTTGTTTTCTTTGTAGAATTTTCACACGCTCGGAATTAGAGTAGATTTTCATCGATATGGCAGAGCAATTTCGTACTAGAACAAAAATATGATGAAGACGATATTGTGAGAAGTCCTGAAGACTGGGAGGACGAAGAAAAGCATGTGGCAGGCGAGAATATCAAACGAACAACAAAAGGCGACTACCGAGCTAGTGCTATAAAGATTTTGTATGAAACTTGTCAGCCTTAAACACAAGACTAAAGGTAGATTACGACAATATTGATATCGTCATAGCAATCGAAACTTGTTTAATTTGACCCAGAGAGATAATCAGGGTGTAGCAAGCCACATAATTTTAATTTCGTTTACCTAACTGATGTGTTGTGAATCAGCGCGCGCGCGCCAAGTTCCACCAGAAACATGCCGGCTTGATCGCGCCAATGCTTTCACACAATTTAATAAGGGAATGGAATTATATTTGCAATAAAATTGCTCCCAGTGTCTCGTTCTTGTGTCATTGCATATATTCTGCTATGTTGGGCTAGTTATGATCGGTTTTTACAGGGAGGTTTTAACTTTTCAGGTGTTTCGTTTCAGTTGCACAAAGCCATTCAGTCAGTACAGATCGAACCGGATAACTCGCAAATTATATAGCTCCAATAATACATAAGTTTCAAAACCAATGCCAATATCAATATTGTCATAATCTACCTTAGTCTTGCGTTTAAGGCTGACAAGTTCCATACAAAAACACACAGCGAATCTTTACATCATAGCACAACACCAGTATAGCACTACTCCACTAGCTCGGTAGTCGCCTGTTGTTCGTCTGACATTTTCGTCTTCCACATGCTTTTCTTCGTCCTCCCAGTCTTCTGAACTTCTCTCACAATATCGTCTTCATCATATTTTTGTTCTAGTACGAAATTGCTCTACCATATCGATGAAAATCTACTCTAATTCCGAGCGTGTGAAAATTCTGCAAAGAAAACAAGTCGCTACAAGTTAGCCGCAAGACTCCGGTGGGACGAAGTGACGTAAAAAACGTCACAGGAATTAATGTGAACAAAATGGCGGCGCCCAGGTCTTCGCGGGGCCAACTCTGAAAAAGTTTTATCAAATTTTAATACATTTTCTGAACAAAGTACATCTGAAAGATGCTTTAGAGCCCAAATGTGTTTTTCACTCGGGTATCCCTTTAAGGTCTCCAGGTAAAAGATCAGTGGATCAGAAGTAAATGTTTGTTGTAATTTTGCCACTTGATCGTTAACCAATCACGAAGCGAATAGAATCCGGTTTTACCAGATCTCTCCTTCCCTCCCTCATTTTTTAGAGAGATCTGGGCACGAGATTAGATGAAAATCGGAAGCGCAAAAAAGCTAGCTTTCCCGCGTATACGCTCTCCAACACTTAGCGATCTCTTGGCCAATCTGATTTGCCATCATAGTTTGACAGTGTGCTCTCTTGAAACTTCCCGCGAATGCCGCTTTGTGAATATTGTACATCAGAATGAGAGTAATGTGGAATAAGTGCGTCTGTAGTCATCACAGAGCGGAATGTTGGTATATACTTCATGGTAGTGTTTCGTTCCATATAGTCTCCCCTGCATAATCATTTTCTCTACTGTTTTACAGTATTATGCAGGGAGACTCTATGGAACGAAACACTACCATGAAGTATATACCGGAATGTTTTTAATGCGTAACGGCCTTATTGTAATTTGTTATATTAAGAGCAACATGATTCTATTTCGTTGCAGGAAGGCGAAGTCGAGACTCTAGAAACCCAACTAACACTCAGTAAACAAGAACTAAGCTTATCAAAGAATCGTGTGGCAGAGCTGCAGAGGGCACTAGAAGATGATATACACTTCGACTCGGATGGCCTGTCCGACGGCTCGGACCTGAGCGATGACGTTAACTTGGACACCGAATCCCGAGGACCCTCCGAGCCGAGATCATACCGATCCTTAGAAGACATCGATAGTGATAATGAACTACAGGACAGACTTAAACGGCGGCTGAACGATTTAACGGATGGTCGAGACGTTGGCAGTGACGTGGGAAGTCCTGGGAAAGCTAGCTCGGTCGATGGAGTCAGTAGTCCTGTTTCAGTCGAACCAGCAAGGAAAACTAGCGCTAGTTTGAGTCCTGAGGATGTGAAGCCAAAGAAAAGTACTGGAAAGAAGAGCGAGCACAGCCGGAGTCGTGAGGAAAGGAGGAAGAAAAGCATAGAGAAGAGAAAAAGTCTGGAGCGAATGGGGCGTAAGGCGAAGGGTGATGTTCCTGGTTCGTTTGATATATAGAGTTATTTTAATAAACGTTATGCACTGGAGCTAGTACGTCACGGAGTTACTAGAATTGTGCATTAGGGTATTGTGGTATATATTACGGAATAATGACAAAATTGTTTTGCAAACAATGTACGAAGTTCTTCATTTCCTTGGTGTTCTTTGTTATGTAATTACATCATCGACTGCGCTCTTGAGGAATGTGTCGAGGAAGAATTCAGTGTCAAGGGGAACGCCGGTCACTACCACTTCTTGGCTTTACACGTGATTTGAAATCCGATGGCAATGAACCTTTACGTTGTTGGAGATTCAGAATAACGTTATCGTATAACAGGAAAAATCTGTACGAGAAGGGCTACTCGATGTCCAGAATAATGAAGACAAGCTAATAATATCGCGGACGGCTGTTGACGGCTGTTGCCTAATCTTAACCAATAGCAAACCTTTCAGAAAATAAGGCCGAGAAGTCCAGTATTTAAGCTCAGAAACTAATGATTCCCGAGGAAGAATGTCAATGTTTGGTGCAAGTTGATGATGGGGAAATATGAGGAAAGGTTCATTTGATCGGCAGGGAGAGATTGTACCAAGACCTCTGGGCTTCCTAAGCTCGCGATATGGACTGTTCGCCAAGCTAGTCATTGCGGGGATAATATACAGCAAGCCGTCATCTTTAGAAAGTCCTGAATGGCGAAAGGACTGTATTTAAATGTTGGACTAATTTGGCGCCACACTTAGCCTGTTCCAGGCTCTCAGAGCGAAAGAAAAAAGCGAGGCGAAAAAGTGGAAGAGGATACGTCACGCACAGTTGTTGTGCTGGCTTTGAGGTTGCGCTGATGGCCTTCACAAGTGAATATAATTAACTTATAGAAACATTTGAAAACTACTCTACTACTATAGGTAAAGTGAGTTTTAGTAACGAGCGACCGCCTCCCTGCTGCAAACATCGGAAAATGTACTTAGGCTCATTTCAAATGGCGAACTTTTCAACTTAATATCATTAAATTATAAGTTATACCATGGCATGAGGGGTATTAGTGATTTAAATTGCCCCGAGAGCCGAGGGAAGATACCCCGAAATGCCATGGTATAAGTTTGTTATACCATGATCGCCGAGGAACGGAACAAATCTCTGAGAAGTTTAGTTTTCTCTGCCGAAACTAAAGACGTCGCAGTCGAGTTGCTTTCGAAAACGTTTTGTTTAATGCTTGACTGAGCGCCATTCATTAAACAACCCTGGCTTCCCCTGGGGAAAAGCGTGTTGTTTTTGAGAAGAATAACACTAAAATACAATGTAATTATGCGGTTGACTAAATATTCAAAGAACATGAATGGATTTTAATTACGTCACGTTTATGGTTTTAAGTATCCCACATGGAAGAAGCGGGTTTGAGAAATTAAGAGAAGAATATGCAGATTGAAATAGGTCATCCCACATGGATTACATTGAAGGTTATGATGAAGACAGGTCAGTTTGGATTCAGTATTTTTCATCCGGGAGCGTAGGGCTAGTCGTGCCAGAGGGGAGCAGGATTTGATGCTTTTGACCTTCTCACTTCCAGGCTGCATTCTCTTCTAATTTTCCCTCATTACGCATGCAGGGGAAATTTAGAAATATGCATTGTCTGCCGGGAAATTTCGAAACAATGCAAATTTCTAAATATCCCTGCCATCAGGGAAAATTAGTGGTGTAAATGTGCCTCGGAGAACAAAAGAATCCGAGGCTACCATGGTATAATTCGACGAATAACACTGGTTGATTCAGACGGCGAACTTAATTCACCGGCGGAGAGATGACCGGTATCAGAGAACTATGGGAAGGTTTTTACGTTATCCTAGATAATGCATTAAAGTGCACCTAATCCCTTTTGCAATTTTTATACATATGAATCTTTGAAAGGTTTTGAGTACTTCTGTGAAGAAATTGTTGGCTTACATAGAATACTCTATGTTCTATGCTTGTTTGAAATGGTGAAAATTTGACCTTTCCTGACCCATGACCGCGTAAGAAAAAGACTGGGTCGATGCTTGATCTTACGTCATCTAATTCATTCCACTTTGCAATAATTTTAATACATATTTTGCACTTTGTCTAAAATAACTATTTTCTTTACTAACAACTCACAGACTGTGTATATTATCTATATATCGATGTTGTTGTGATAGAAAGGCAACATGGAGAATAATGTATTAATGAGGTGACGTAAGATCGAGAATCAACCCAGTCTTTTTCTTACGCGGTCATGGGTCAGGAAAGGTAAATTGTTCACCATTTCAAACAAGCATAGAACATAGAGTATTCTATGTAAGCCAAAAATTTCTTCGCAGAAGTACCCAAAACATTTCAAAGCTTCATAGGGATAAAAATTGCAAAAGGGGTTAGTTGCAGTTTAAGTTCGACGCATGAAAAGAGCGGCGTTTGAATCGACGCCAGCGGCGCAGCATGTTGAACCCAATAGGCCTTTTGCAGAAATGCAATCACGTGGTTGTACTGGAGTGCAAAACAAAATCTGAATTCATTTATTTAAGGTACTTATACGAGATCGGTAGTGTTATTAGCAAAACCTGTTTGTAAATGCTCTTTTCCGCCTCCAATCGATTGTGATCTTTCTAAAACAGCGTTTTTCAAGATTGTTTCTCATCCAGTAAAGCCTTTCCCATGGGATCACGAGCTTGATTCCTTGGTAATTGAAGCGATGTATCAGCACGTGACTGTTCCCAGCAAACGCCTATTGGTTCAGACGCCGCTCTTCCCCGAAAATGATGGCGGCTGACATTTGACGAATTGTCTTCTACCTATTGCAGCTCGTCAATCCCTTGCGAACCTAACACGGTCAAAATAATACGTAGAAATCATCTATCCTCTTCAACTTGCTTGTTTTAAAACCTCTACCGTGATTTTATAATGGTTTAAAGTTTTTCGCGCGCAAGGGATTTTGGGTAAAACTCCAATCTGCCATCTTTGTGAGCACGGTGTTGATTGGGCGGTTCTTTCTGCGTCGTGAAAAGTTCGACGTTTGAATCGGGCCTTACTGTGATTTTGTTGGCAGTGCTCTCGACGTTTTATTCTCGTATCAAAGTCGCTTTACCGTTTCCAGTTTCCTAAAATTCTTTACGATTAATTCAGAAAATCTGTAACACTGGTTTTCAATGTTTATAAAGCCATAACATTTTCAGCAATATTCTTTTCCAGTATCAAAAATAATAATATGCATCACTTATTTGCACAAAACTGAAGACTTGACAGGGGCCTGTCTCGTAGTCTGCTCCACCCATATTTTTAAAGTGCGATTACAGTAACCATTTAGACAACAAGAATCAATTACATCGTAGAACGAAAATAAAGCATTCCAACTTACGGTGACTTGAGCCAATCATTGTTCATTACAAGACAATAGCATTTCAACTTACGGTGACTTGAGCCAATCAGTGTTGAGTACAAGACAATAACATTTCAACTTACGGTGACTTGAGCCAATCAGTGTTGAGTACAAGACAATAGCATTTCAACTTACGGTGACTTGAGCCAATCAGTGTTGAGTACAAGACAATAACATTTCAACTTACGGTGACTTGAGCCAATCAGTGGCGAGTACAAGACAATAGCATTTCAACTTACGGTGACTTGAGCCAATCAGTGGCGAGTACAAGACAATAGCATTTCAACTTACGGTGACTTGAGCCAATCAGTGTTGAGTACAAGACAATAACATTTCAACTTACGGTGACTTGAGCCAATCAGTGTTGAGTACAAGACAATAGCATTTCAACTTACGGTGACTTGAGCCAATCAGTGGCGAGTACAAGACAATAGCATTTCAACTTACGGTGACTTGAGCCAATCAGTGGCGAGTACAAGACAATAGCATTTCAACTTACGGTGACTTGAGCCAATCAGTGTCGAGTACAAGACAATAGCATTTCAACTTACGGTGACTTGAGCCAATCAGTGTCGAGTACAAGACAATAGCATTTCAACTTACGGTGACTTGAGCCAATCAGTGTCGAGTACAAGACAATAGCATTTCAACTTACGGTGACTTGAGCCAATCAGTGTCGAGTACAAGACAATAGCATTTCAACTTACGGTGACTTGAGCCAATCAGTGTTGAGTACAAGACAATAGCATTTCAACTTACGGTGACTTGAGCCAATCAGTGTCGAGTACAAGACAATAGCATTTCAACTTACGGTGACTTGAGCCAATCAGTGTTGAGTACAAGACAATAGCATTTCAACTTACGGTGACTTGAGCCAATCAGTGTCGAGTACAAGACAATAGCATTTCAACTTACGGTGACTTGAGCCAATCAGTGGCGAGTACAAGACAATAGCATTCCAACTTACGGTGACTTGAGCCAATCAGTGTCCATTACAAGACAATAGCATTTCAACTTACGGTGACTTGAGCCAATCAGTGTTGAGTACAAGACAATAGCATTCCAACTTACGGTGACTTGAGCCAATCAGTGTCGAGTACAAGACAATAGCATTTCAACTTGCGGTGACTTGAGCCAATCAGTGTCGAGTACAAGACAATAGCATTTCAACTTGCGGTGACTTGAGCCAATCAGTGGCGAGTACAAGACAATAGCATTTCAACTTGCGGTGACTTGAGCCAATCAGTGTCGAGTACAAGACAATAGCATTTCAACTTGCGGTGACTTGAGCCAATCAGTGGCGAGTACAAGACAATAGCATTGCGACTTGCTCGAGCTGTGATCCGGTAAATGCACATTTGGTGGACTAGTTCTGAGGTCAAAGTCTTCGAATGAAAAAAATCGCTTGGATATAGACCCTATGCATAAGTCCTGGTAACTAGCATGTCAACGAGGCCGGTAGGTCCTCTGGAATGTTGAAATTGAAGCGCCCGGGGAGATTGTGAAATGCACTGAATGAATGTTCAGTGAAACAATGCCGTCAATTTGCTATGCGCCTGGCTGGTCGTACTATAAAGAAAAACAGGATAAATGAGGACAGATTAGCAACATTTTTCAACTAAACAATCATGTTCAACACGTTTCACACCTCCTGCTAGTACTTCAACATTCCAGAGGACCTACCGGCCTCTTTTTCGTGTTGTGACCGCGCGAGTTATGCATAGTATGCTAGGATTTGTATTTTTAAATGCTTTATGGCCTCGGTTACTGTAGTCGCACTGTAACAGTGCTGCAACCGACATAACTGGACGTTTAAGAGGGCAATCCCAGGCTAAATAATGAACAGGTAGATGTGATGATACCCATCAGTTATCGTGAATTAACACGTGGTATTACCCAGTTCTGTGTGAAAAGTTTCGTTTTTAGTCTGGAGTCTCCTCTTTCCCCGCACCCTTAAAAAGGGAAATTAAACCCATAACATATAATATGTAATTTTTCTTTGAAACGATTTATTATATGACAATATGTTGGTTAATATGAATTAATGTTCATCTACATTAGTCACGGGTAGTTAAATGGGCACTGTCAACCCGGAAATGATCAACTTTCTCATGATGAAAGGAAAAATACTACAGATTAGTAGAGTAGGCTTTCCAGGTATATTGGAGAAAATGTGAGAATTTTGATGAAGGATGGAAAAGATTCGAGTGGATGAAAAATACTAAATTTAAGAAAAAATTAGAGTACTGTAACTGAAATATTTTTTTAAATCCACTTTAATCTTAGCCATCTTCTATCGAACAGTTTTGAAAAGCATACCAGTACATTTACATGGTATTTCTTTTCGAGCTCAGGGTGTTATTTTTGTAGTTTTGTTTTAAAGAAACTTGAAGTTTCACTGAATTCGATTGACAGTGACCCTTTAAATGGGCAATTTTATTTCGAAGCGAAGTAGTTTAGAGACGCGTTAGTCTCAACAGCTGCCAATCACGGTGCAATAATTATACTTCAATAGACAGTTTATAGATGTGCTATTTTTGTACAAGTTTCTCTTTTAAAGTACAATTAATTCCAATTCACAGCATGCCATTCGAGTTTAATGGAAGTAGATGTAAATTTGTGGTTGGTAGAATTTAAACAAGTTGTTCAAAGACGAAGTCTCGGGTGTCATTTACTGATAAATTGTATGTCAAATAACCATTACTCCGGCGCCATTTCGTTTTGTGTGCTCGAGACGAACACGTGATTCCTTTTGGCCATTGAGAGTGCACTAAACTTTTGTGTTGAACCATAACGGCTCATAGTTAGAGAGGGGCGAAGCCCAGATCGATAGAAATCAAGATCTAAAGGTACAGACACGCTGCAACAGTGCGCGCAATAAATTGTACCGTGTGAACAACAATTGCTGGCAAGATTGCGCACAATGTTGCAGTATGTGTCCGTACCTTAATTGTTTTAGCATAGAGCAGATTTCGTATGAGTGGGACAAACTACGGCATGTCCGTAACCATTCTGTAACCGTGCTACAATACAATACAATAACTTTTATTTAAACACAATAAAAGATTAAAGCGTTGCCGATTGTGGGGTTGTGTATAATACTAAAATAAACTAGTTAACTATATTCAAATTTCACATTAAAATGCTAACTATATATAATGTGATATATTGGTAAAAATCAAAATTTGTTATGACCATATCATTGTTATTAATCATCTATTTTAAAACTAATAATTCAGTAATATTTATTATAATCGTTCTTGTGAGGGGCAGTTTGCGGTGATTCAGCTCCAAAATCTAAAATATATATGCAGGGCCTGTGATTTACTAGCCATACTGGTAAAGTAATTTACAGTAGAGGTCTCCGGTAAGTCAGGAGTGAGCAGTGTGCTGTGCCGTATTTCTGTAATTTGATTGGATCAGCAGGACAAAACAAAGGGAAACCATTTAAATGTCACGGCATGCCTTGCAGTAACCGGCGTGCTGTAGTCACTGCTGTAGTTTGTCCCACTCATACGAAATCTGCTCTAACCAAGCTATCACAAGCAGAAAATCTCGTTCATCTGTCAGCTCTATTATAGATCCTGAAGTTATTCTTTCTTCTGTAAGATCAACACTGATCCGAGATACACAGCTCTTGATCCTGTACCCAGGGTTCCTGAACTATTAAACGACGCAGCTAGAAACCTAGCCTGTACACAGACCTCCGTAATGCACCTATCAGCGGCTTCCCCGAGGGGTCGACCCCCGGGCTAACCACGGAGATGTGTGGGGGAATACAGGAGGATTGAATGCAAACATTGCCCCTGGTGCCGGGGAAATGCTTGAATTTGTTTTAGGGTTGGAAAACTGGGGTGGGGGATTTGTTCAAATTATTTTTGTCATGAAACTATAAACCACGGAGATTGTTTTTTCCTCAGTTAATACAAGAGCTAAAGCGTGATCAGATGAGATATACAGAGACTTTCTGTGGCTGAGGTCACACGAGAAGGTTAAAGACCCTGTGTCCGAGCCCATGGTGCTTTGCGCGCGCAAATCATTTCCGTAGGCTACGAAAATCAGAAAGATCGTTGTTGTTGTTATGTGACTCTCGAATCTTTCGAAATCCATCCCTAGTTTGGGCCATCGTGTAATTATTCATAGGTATATATGCTTAACTGACTTTCTTTTATCTTAACTTTTGAATATATTCTTTTTAAAATGAAACTTTAGTTCGAATATTTCTTTGAATCCCGGTCTAGAGTGGCGAGTAGAGGAATTCCGGAGAAAGGACCGAGACAGCGAGGCGAAGCGATTCGACAAATAATCCTTCAGCAGTCCACATTTTACTTTCTCTAGATCTACAAGAGAACACTTGTGGTTCAAAAGGACTACTACGTGAGTTTCCCGGGGTTTGATGCACTAATAGACCGGCGGGCTTCGTTGGAAATACAAAGCACAAAGCATGCAACCACTACTGGCATCAAGATCATTCGTAATTATAATTTCGCACGGCTAAGCTCCACTGAGGTGTTACGACTTATCTGTATCGGTATATGTTTTGCATTTTTATTAGCAGAGAAAGCAATGTCATTAACCTTCTTTTTCATCCTCCAGAACGTCCAGAAAGTCTTGCTACCAAAACTACGATCGCGGGTCAAACTCCAATCTGCCGAGTTCAGCTGTTACTTCGCTGTGAGTTTGACTCGAGTGCGAGTACGACAATTCATTTTGCACTCAAAATATATCATTCACAAGGAAAGTAGAGATCTTCAAATACAGCTAAGCAATACTGGAGACATAAAAACAAGGTAACAAGAGTATGTGTTTGCTTGTAGAGTTGTGAAAAGTCGCACTCGTAAATCGAATTAGAATCTAAAGACAGAACAACTGGCTTCCTGCCGAGTACTGTTAAAATCATATTCGAAGCATCCGGGGGAAATTCGTGGGCTCGATGGGTTTTTAATCCGGTAGAAATTATGAAATTCGTTATCCAAAAGTGTATGTGTACTTCTTTTATGAAACTTATAAACAAGCTGGCCTTTAATTTATGCGGCCGTTGATAAACAAACTAATCATAACACCATGGGCTCGGACACAGGGTCTTTAAGGGGCCGACCATTTGACTTTTGAGGGGGGGGGGGGGGGGGGGGGGGGGTGGGTGTTCTTGTCTGTGCTCGATTTTTTTTTCTTTAGCAGTGTTGTTGCACGATTTTTTTTTTTGCGAAAAAAGCGGAGCCAGAACAAAGCTTTTCCGCTTGCAGGATATTTTCGCCACCGTTGACTTGCAGGTTATTTTTTTTCAAAAACACCCACCCCCCCCCCCCCCCCCCCTCAAAAGTCAAATGGTCGGCCCCTAAGCAAGATTTAGCGACCTAAATCACGATTTAAAAAAGTGTAAAAACTAATCACGATTTACGAAACTCGAGAGGTATGTTTGTTTTGGAATATTAATTAAAACGAAAGGTACATGTAGTTGTCATTATACAGACAAGGCAGTCATGTTTGTCTGCAGTTTAATTTTTCGAGGCTTCGCGATGCCGGTCTTGGCCAATGTTATTGTTGCAGTATTTGCTATTTTTCTGCTCAGACGATTCATTAAAGTAAATCCCAAGGACTTAACTAAGTTTGCAATTCATAAAAAAAATTCTGAAATATGTCCAATAGCCTGGGAAACCAGCCGACTCTTATCGGAGCCATGGGGGAGCGATAAGAGTCGGCTGGTTTCCCAGGCTATATGTCCAAACAATATTCGAGTACTTATTACCTCTAGCCTGCGTCACATCCGGACTTTTCTCTGGTATAGTCCGTCTGCGAAGCAGCGACACAAACCGTGTTCTAGACCCCAGTAGCGTACCGTGATTTGAGCACACGTTCTGATTGGCTTTTAAAAATGCTAATTTCTTACACGTCTTTTGACTTGCCATTCAACTGTCACCAGCCTGTCTCGCGCCAGCTAGAACACTCGTCTGGCAGGAAATCGTTAGTGGAAATATAGAGGCTAAACTTAAAAATATGGATGTAAAATCGGTTCAAATAGCTTCGTATATATTCTGTTCTTAGCCTTTATCAAGAAATAACAAATATTTTGGAAGAACTCATTTATTTTTAGGCTGAACTAGTGAGCTCGTGGAAAATGCCGACAAAAGCGAGTCGTTGCTTATTTAATTTGTACATTTACGCTGTAATTGGTCTAGACAAATGGGGAATGGAATGTCGTGCTGATGTAACCAGCTGTTGGAGCTATCGCATGGCGTGACGATCCTAGTCATTTCAAAATAGCCAGTCGGAAGGCGTGTGAGAAAAAGCATTTTTAAAAGCCAATCAGAACGCGTACTCAAATCACGGTACGCTGCTGGGGGTCTAGAACAAGCTTTCCGTCGCTGGTTCGCAGACGACAATAACAAGGTTTTGTTCGGATGAAACGCAGGCTAATTACCTCCAGTTAGCCTTGAAACCCGGAGGGTTTTGAAGTGATTATACGGCGTACACTCGGCCATGATATAAAATATAAAACTGGCGGGGAAACTTGAAAGTTTATAATGGCGGGTGATTAGACTGGTTCCAATATTGCTAGACAAGCTGTTGACATCCCCTGTCACGAACTCGCATATGATTGGTTCGCATATTGAGATTTAGATAAAGCCGCTTCTAAATCCTACTATTTGAGACGATTTAGATGGAGAGTTATTTCTTTGAACTGTGCCGCTTTTGGTCTCTATTACATCGGCATCAGGCGTAGTCTAGAAATGGGTATATATTATGGCGTTATATCCCCGCCAAAATTCAACATTAGGTTTCAACATTGAAGTTTTGAATTCAACATTGAAGTTTTGAATTCAACATTGAAGTTTTGAATTCAACATTGAAGTTTTGAATTCAACATTGAAGTTTTGAATTCAACATTCAAGTTTTGAATTCAACATTCAAGTTTTGAATTCAACATTCAAGTTTTGAATTCAACATTCAAGTTTTGAATTCAACATTCATAATGTCGAATATGAAACTTCAATGTTGAAACCTAATGTTGAATTTTGGCGGGGATATAACGCGTTAAATCTCCGCCAAAATTCAACATTAGGTTTCAACATTGAAGTTTCATATTCGACATTATGAATGTTGAATTCAAAACTTGAATGTTGAATTCAAAACTTGAATGTTGAATTCAAAACTTGAATGTTGAATTCAAAACTTGAATGTTGAATTCAAAACTTCAATGTTGAATTCAAAACTTCAATGTTGAATTCAAAACTTCAATGTTGAAACCTAATGTTGAATTTTGGCGGGGATATAACGCGTTAAATCTCCGCCAAAATTCAACATTAGGTTTCAACATTGAAGTTTCATATTCGACATTATGAATGTTGAATTCAAAACTTGAATGTTGAATTCAAAACTTGAATGTTGAATTCAAAACTTGAATGTTGAATTCAAAACTTCAATGTTGAATTCAAAACTTCAATGTTGAATTCAAAACTTCAATGTTGAATTCAAAACTTCAATGTTGAATTCAAAACTTCAATGTTGAAACCTAATGTTGAATTTTGGCGGGGATATAACGCCATACTGGATGAATGAAATATAACTTGCGAGAAATTAAGCAAAATTATTGCTGGCCCAGCGATCTGGCCTGGCGAACGCAGGGGGGAGGGGGTGATAAAAATCCACAACAATTGTTTGTAGAAGCCGAGAACTTAAGACTGAAAAAATTGTTTCCACAGAGGCATTCAGTGCATGGCTATGTTTCTCCAACAAAGAATATAGGAATGTAGTAAGGAATGTGTGTGGAATGATGCCTAATCAGCCTAATTTATGAGAGGATAAACACATTTTAAAGGACTGTGTCACGGTGAGGGGACTGCGAGTTTCTGTTCCCGGGCCGGAGCATAATTACTCGGGCTGCCTGTGGCAGCACCGAGTCTTAAAATGCAAGCGGTTATTTTTTTTTTTGTTTCATGCAACAAAATTTCACCTTTTGACCCATGCGGTTATTTTTTTCTTTGTTCCCATGTATTAAATTTCAAGCGAACTTTTCTACTTTCGACACACGGCGGGCCCTCGCTAAACTGTACGAAATCTCCAAGAATAAATCCCTAATGTCCAAACTAACGGGAAAAACTGAAAGAGGAAATCCTTGTGAGCAATCGACGTACATATGAAGCTATATAAGTTATCATCGACTATATGAGAGTCAAACATCGAGCTGTTATGAAACCGCTTGTGACAGTTTGTTTACGCACTTTCGTGACAAGCGAACGTTTCTACTTTCGTACTGTACGAAAACGTCCGTTTAAAAATTTCCTGATGCCGAAAGGACCGTAGCATTTAAACAAGATATCCTTCTGACCAATCGACATACATATTAAGCTGTGAAAGTATGTTTCCATTCCATAACAGCCGATAGTGCAAACTAGTAAACTGCCACTAGTAAATTAACCTTGCGTACTTCCGCGAGTACTGAACTTTCTAGCGTCAAATGCATGTGTTACGTTTCCAAACTTTAGGACAAGAAATCTTCCATAGAATGTTCTATTTTTTTTACAGCTGAGAACTGTATTATTAAACATGAGAAATAAAACAATGGTGCCATTTGAAGAATTATATCATGTCAAAAGTGCAAACGAAGAAATATATATCTACGGACGCGAGCAGCTCGATCGTTTCACTTTGGTCAAATTCGGACTGTTTACGACTGGAACCTGCAGTTTTACCGGACCTGCAGACTAAATTGTAAACGTGTGTTGCATGAATAAGTAGTGTTTACAGTAAAAGATCAACTACTTTAATTTACATACGAGAAAACAAAAATATTAAATTACACACATGTATATATACTAGGGGAGCAGAGAATGAAAGTCACCGCGCTACCGGTACGCAGGCTACGCTACCGGCCACTCATAAAATGACTGCTAATAATTCTTCCCTTTGGTTATTACTAAGAGGATTTCAAATGAAAGTGTATTTCATCTTCAATCTCATGTGGCCCGAGTGAAAGCCCAGATGGGCTCTTGTTCAGTATTTTCTGTGATTGTCGTTCTAGATGGTCGAAATCACTACCATCCGGGCTTCCTGTGGCTGAATATTGCGTGGTTACACAGCAGTCCCAGGAGCTCTCAACGCCATTTGTCTGCATTAGAGGAGCAAGGTTTTGTAGAATACTTCATCCTAACCTAAGAACTTTCTAAGTAGATATGTCGTACACACAACCGTCTATCGTATCAGCTCCTCATCTGGATAGCGACAGGGCGGTCAGTGATGCAGTACAATTGATGAAATATCTCGACAAAGGCGAACTTCAAGAACTCATCGACAGCGACGATAATCTGCATTCCGTTCTAGAGGATTTAGAAGAGGTACATTGTATGTGTATATTACACTGCTTGAACTAGTAAACACCCCGACGTAACTAATCGATTACTCGATAATAATCCATAGTAATTAATCGATTTCACATTTTCTTGTGACTATCGATTTTTATCGATGTCTATCGATTATCATTGATGTCTATCGATTTTCATTGATGTCTATCAATTTTGATCGATTTTTTAGGGGTATAGAATGGTCCCTCAAAAAATCGTGAATCCCGGCAAAATTCAAACAAGTCTCGAAATCTCGGCGTTTCAAAAAAGAGTCAAGGGTCTTGGCGTCTAGGCGAGTCTCGGATTTCACCATTCTATAGTGATACTGTTTGTAAACACTGACGTCATTTATATATTTGCATATATAATGTTGTTCGCCAAAAAAACGTGTATTTGTATGACTTGTATGGGAACTAGCAATTTGGGCCTTGCAAAATACATCAAAAGTCTCAATTCTGCTTCCAAATCTTGATCCTTTTATAAGACTTATATGTTAAGAGCATATATAAAGCTTTAACGAAAGGGCTTGCTTGCATTTTGGAAGAACAAGAAGAGTAATTTGGTGATGAATAAGCACCGGCCTGTGATATTTTATAAGCAACTGACTGGGTTCACGCATCATTTCTGCCAACCACAGAATGCAACAAATGTGGCGGGACTGGCCTGTGTGACGTCAGAGTATGTATCGCTATACCCCCTTAGAGAAGTAAGTCTCGGGCTCGGATTTCTTGCAGAGTCTCAGATTTGACCATTCTATACCCCTACCATTTAAATATAGCTTGGGCATGTTCTTATTCAAGACAGGTGCCGTAGTGCATTTCATTTACACCAGCTATCAAGCTAAACAGCAGACATACATCTTCCCTTATATGGGAAGGATCTTTCAGCCGGCTCGGGATCACGTTTTGTCCTATTGTCCCACGTGTTTGCATGATTCTGTGTGGTTAATTGATAGCTTCTCATAATTAACACATCTGTCAGTAACAATATTCTTTACACTCGCAAAGAGATCAATTTGGTGAACTTTCTGATCTTATATTTCATGTATTTACTATATTTTACAAAGAGAGGCTCTTAGTAAAATCTGTCAATGCTTGTCTGCTAATCCGAATTGTCACTGGTTGAGCACTCTTGGTATTTAGCATGGTTATATAAGCTCGATACAATATTCTTGGTACTATCTCTACTGCGTAAACTGTGCTTAGAGATGTAGTTTACGATCACAAACACACAACAAACAGATATTTGTAAACAATTTCATTAATACTGATAAAAAGTCAAAACACGTTCAGCATACCATTGTCAGTCAACGACAAGCCAGTCACGGCTGTTTCCAGAGGTCTTGAATGGGAAACTTAATTCACGCATGTCAACTTTAATAAACAGCTTTAAAAAAAATATAACTTAACAAACAACCTAACGTCAACTTTAATAAACAGCTTTAAAAAAAATATAACTTAACAAACAACCTAACTACTATGTTACAAAGCGACGACTTTGACCGGGCCACCCACACATACGTCAAACTAGGCAAAAATTCGAGCTTCACAGATGTTCTTGACAGAACCCCATGAAGCGGCGAATACGTGAGAAGAAAGCGTCACGAGAAGAAAGCGTTTAGCCAGTCACACTTCAGGGGTTTTGGCTCATAATCTGAGATGAGAGGACCTATGAACCAGGGTAGCTCTGATTGTCAAATTACAGTTAAATGGACTAGCTGAAGTTGTCGCACTGCCCACTGATTTTACCACTGCAAAATAATGATTGACCAATGGTATTTTAATCTACCCCTCACTTGATGGATTACCAATTACCTATAATAATCGATAATAATCGATTGATCAGGCATTTCAAAATTGTGACTATCGATTTTTATCGATTATCAATAGTAATCAATATTAATCAGCTAATTATATCGATTAGTATCTATTTATCGATTAGCTTTCCGATGATTGATTTCAATCGATTAGTTGCGTCAGGGATGTACAAATCCATGCTGGCATGCATATCCGCTCGAAGAGCTTTAAACTGTTAGGATTATAAATTAAGCTTATTTCTAAAATAGAAATATGCAACTCAGGATCAGGAAGAACCATGTCCACTGGGAGGCCACATGTAAGACTGGCCTGGAAAGCAGCACACAGGGCACTCTCAATATTGCTTGAAGGGGCTAGATCACGAAAATTCAAACCCCAACTTAACCGTTTTCCTAGAGAAACTTGCGTTTTTTTGTAGTATCTCTGCAT
Organism: Actinernus sp. WN-2022; assembly: GCA_030867875.1. Taxonomy (NCBI): domain Eukaryota; kingdom Metazoa; phylum Cnidaria; class Anthozoa; order Actiniaria; family Actinernidae; genus Actinernus; species Actinernus sp. WN-2022. The sequence goes on from JAOWCC010001589.1 coordinate 103,806,665, forward strand.
ATATAGAGTTGTAACGGGGGATGGATTAAGTGGAAATGGCAAATGACAGAATTGTCTGATTGTATCTGCATAACATATCAAATGTGACAGTGTAAGATTGTATATGTTTAATGTACATTGTATCAAAGACAATTGATTTGCTTTTTGTCAGTAACTTCCGTCCCCTGTTACTCTAGGCACAGATACTACAAAAAATATCTGCAAATATATTATTGTTTCTATAATGTTCTATGGCCTGCAAGACTTCTTCATTCATGGATTGATAGATACTCTTTGACTAACAGAATAGGAAGAATTTGAGTCGTTAGGTCTTTTCGTTGGGATTTTATGAGCATTTTTAAAAAGACAGCCATTTCAAGTTTCATCCCTTGTCTCTTTCTCCTTATGCTATGCATGCGCGTGATCTCTGGGGAAATGGTTAAGTTGTGTTTTGAATTTTCATGATCTAGCCCTTCAAGAAATGGTTAAGTTGTGTTTTGAATTTTCATGATCTATAGCCCTTCAAGCAACATGAGAGGGCTGGGCTGATTGGTTCAATGCCACAGTTGCCTGGCAACCAAGCTCTCAAGCACTGACCCTACTTACAGCCCATGCACTGAACCTCCAATTCAAATCCAACACATCTAGGATTATCTGTCATCCCTTAGCTGGATATTTAACCAAATATTATTCGAAGAATTAAAATATCATATAAAAATCACCAAACAATTATCCACACCCAGCAGTCTGCCATTTTGTTATGAGGAGAAGAGAGGGCCCTGGTGACCAGGTTGGGACCAAAAAGAGCCTGGGAATGAGCTTTTTTGGGTTGCCTGTGTACAGATGTGGGTGTTTTCATCATATTTGTATTTGTTTGGGATGTCTCTTAATTTATTAATGACATTTATTAATGGACTAAATTAAAAATGCTTGCTACATAGTATTAGATTGGAGGTTCCTACAATCTTCTGGTTTTCAAATGTATCTTGGCCCCTTATCCTAAAAGGCGACACCCTAAAATTTCAATTACATGTAGGGGCTGCCAATTCCTACTAGTAGATTAATTAAATCCTGCATGTATCATAGATATGAAAATGCTAAACAAGGTTGCTTTACTCTGTGGCGGGTGTAAAGTACAGGTCACAGGTCAGGTTGCAGTACACGCAAAGTATTACGAGTTCGAGCCTGAGTAGGAGCGCTCAAAATTTTATTTTCTCTCGTTTACCTTCACTTCTTGTTACCTGTGAACCCTAGCTCTAGGTGAGTGAGAACCCGTCGTTTACCCATGAACTCATCCAATGGTTAGGGTTAGGCTTGTGGTTAGGGTTAGGATTTGTCTTAGAATTAACAATAATACTGAGTTATTTCAATCGTGTTTTCCATTTTTTATGCTTGCTATCCATAACTATAATAAATCCGGACTTCCATTTTTAATGGTGACCAGGGCCTTATGGTTCTGTTGTGATTTTCAGTTGTTTGTATATACAACGCAGTCTCCCCGTTGAATAAATAACTATATCCTTAAATGGAAAACATGCTTGAAATAACTATTATTTTTAATTCTAAGACAAACCTAACCCTAACCATCGGACGAGTTCACGGGTAAATGACGGGTTCTCACTCACCTAGAGCTAGGGTTCACAGGTAAACAAGAAGAGAAGGTAGTCGTAAGAAAAAATATTTTGAGCATTCGTACTCTGGCTCGAACTCGTAATCCTTTGCGCGCACTGCAACCTGTCCTGTGGTCTGACCTGTGGTCTGACCTGTGGTCTGACCTGTGACCTGACCTGTGACCTGACCTGTACTTTACACCCACCGTTTACTCTGTGTGCTACATCCATGTACATAGTTATGTAATTTTTTATACTACTCAATTTGTTCGATAATATTTTCTCTCCTATTCATTTTATACATAACCGTAGAAGAGAGAAATATTATTGCTGCCCTCCTTGATTAGCCATAAGGTTGCTATACCTGCAAGTTAATGTATATTTTGTCAAATTCTGTTCCGAATAAGTTGTTGTTGTCATTGTTACAAGACATTTATTTAGAAATATTTTCCGTACACCATTTTCACCAAAGTGATTGAAAACAGCATTTCTATTTTACCATGTTTCATTTTTATAAGTTTTTTTTTTTTAACACTTCAGGTGAAGAAAATTGAGGTCCATCGGGAAATGCTTATGGCCAGTAACCGGAGTCTTGCAGAATACAACTTGACAATGGAACCACAACTTAACAGTGGCAGAGAACGGTTACTGCAATCTCATGAGAACAGAGAAATATTGCAGGAGCAATTTGATAAAAACAAACAGAGACTAGGTAAGTTTAATCACTGGAAAAAGAATTACTGTAATCTGTAAATATTTTGGATGCCTTACCATTTGCTTAATTTCTGTAAGCAAGATGCTTTATGATCTATGTATGTTAGACAGGATTGTTTATTTTTCACTAAATATATTCACTTGTAAGTAGTTGTAGACATACAATCATGTCCATGTTACTAAAAATGTTACCATGTGCTATAGTACTATACAGTAATAAAGCTACTAAAATTCTAAAGTACAGGAGACCGCATTCTAACATTAACCATACAGTCATGTACAATTATTGTAAATAATAATAATTTTATATAATCCAAATTTTGGTTGGCATAATTATTTTAATTATTTTAAAACAAAAATGGTAATTTGTTTAGTTCATACAAAGCACTCTGACTCCTATACTACATGTAACCTAAACAGGTTTTTGAAATATGTTGGTTATCAAGAATCTCTTTGACTTATTTTGCCAACTGTTTTTCAAACATAGAAAGTCTTTCAGACCAGTTTTCACCAGACACGACTATGGCTCTTCTTCAAACAGCTGCAGCTGAGGCAGAAGAAGAGGCAGAGGTGAGATGGATTTCAAATCTAATAGAGTTAACAGAATTAGAAACTGGTTACCATTGAACTATCCCCACCTTTCTTACTGCTTGTTACACAAATGTGAAGGTGAATGAAGCACCCTGCGAGAAACATGAGACCTTCAATTTAATGTCCTTAGCTGAGTTGAGAAGCGAAGGTCTAACCTTGCAGTTTGACAGCAAAATTGTTTCACAAAAAAGCAGCTCATTCTACTCCATTATTTAAAAGAGTACACTGTCAACCATTACACTTTGCACGACTCATGTGAAGTTTGAGCTTGAAAGTGTACAAACAAATAAAATTTCAAAATGGCATAGCCCCCCCTGAACTTCATTTGCGCGAGTAATAACGCAAAAAGTTCATCTAGTTGGGCAAAAATACGTAGGATAGGCTGGTTTTCATCCCTTAACTATGCGCTAGATACCGAACATTAATTATTTATTTAATTAATTAATTAATTATTTAATGATTGTATTATTTCTATGTTTATCGTTAGGAATTATTATTATTATTATTATTATTATTATTATTATTAAATGAAAGTTAATTCGAATCTTTCCTCAAAAAATATACACATGTAACTAAATTATTTGTTTTTAACTAATACTAAAAGGAGCCTCCTTCTTTTTGCCTTTAGAAAACTGTTGACAAGTTTCTGGAAGGAGAACTGGACATAGAAAACTTCATACGCACATTCACTTCCCAAAAGACTTTGCACCACTTACGGAGAGTTAAATCTGAGAAACTGACAGAGCTGCTACGGCAAAGGAGTTCTTCTCAATGCTCATACAAGTTCTAATAACCCAAGACTTAACTTACTTCCTAGCTTGTTGTTCTGTTAAGGATTGAAATAACTGAATGGAACAAAACTTCCATACAATGAGCATTTTGATTAATCAGGTTTAAAAGAAATCATTGTTTTAAAATTTCACCAAAATATAGGATAGATGATAAACAGTAATAATAGTTCTCAAACTCATTAATGATTCATCAGGCCAACACAATACTAAGAAATCATGACTATGATGTACTATTTCAAACATGAATTGAAGTGTTTTATCAGGGATTCCACATACATTGTAAATGTACCAAGAAAACAATGAAAGCTGAGGAAGGCACCCTGAGGGTTTTACTGTTTTGAGGTATTTGGAACTGTTGATGAAACACAAGAGTGTGTATCATACTTGGGTCATTAGGAAGTGTTGTTTGGCAGGTATCTTGTTGCATACAATAATTATTTATTGATCCCATGATTGTCATTGTTATTTTCTCTTCTTAATTTCAACACGTCTGATAGTGTGGTGTAGAAGTCTAGAGTGTTTGGGAGGTTGATAGCTCAAGAGCCCATCTAAAACACTTGGAACTCGTTGTAATTGATCGAGTTAAAATAATAGTTTGCTTTGGATATTTAACTCAGTTGTATAGGAATTCATGTTTACATTAGAAAACAATTCTAGACATGGATCAAATATTAATACCAGTGCTAAGACCGAAGAACATGTAAATTTCATGGTACAAATAAGGAGGGGGAGTTTATGTCTGATGCATATGAACAATGGACCGGTAATTTGTACATCATACCTGCCTCACTTTTGGTGGGAAGGAGAGAGGACCAAAAGCACCTGGGTATGAGACAGCATTATACATATGTTCCCCATAACCATGCAGTTGTGTATATCTATAGATGCGTAATTATTGTATAAGTGTTATTAAAATTCAGTACATTACATAAGACACTGGCATGTACACTGTTGTTTCGTTGCTAAGAATGTGGTAATTCCCCCTCCAGTTTTTTTCACACCGTTTCCAAAACACGTACTTCATTTGCCATTCATTACAAACTGTTTCAGTAACAATTGATAATTCAGACAGATTTTCTGTAAATGTTGCTTTCCTGTGCGAGGGTCATGGTCTCTCGCAGCACAGGAAGAATCTGGTATCAGAACGAGTCCAGTTGTCCCAGAGATTTCAAAATTGGAGTCAGTCTGACAATTCTTCGTTTCTGTCGTACTGCGCTGTTGTGTTCTTTTGTGTCATAGAGCAGATTTCGTATGGTGGAATCACCCCCTTTGGAATGGCTAGTTGCTGATAAGTATAAAAGTAATTAACCCATTGTTATAATTCAAGTTTTCTTTAAGAATTCATTTGTTAGTTGTATCCATCCTCTATTTAGATGTTACAAGAAAGACAAAAAAAAATATTATTGTACTTGTGTCCCAGGTCAAAACAACATTACACTTGTCTATTTTAAGTGCTAGACCTTATGAAAAGATGTGGGAAACATTGTTAATTACGTTATCCTGTATGTGGTTCCAGAAAACCTCTATAACCCCAAGGGAGGTGTATATGGTTGGCCCTCCATCCGCTGGTGTTCCGTTCTAGGGGCGTTTTAAAAAAAGCGCGGCAATATCCCAGCAGTAGAGATTATATTCTGTCTGTCTGTTCTCCACTCGAAAATATATTTGTTTGCCAACCCAGCAAGACGAAATTTGCTTAGACTGCGTCACCGATGATACGCAGCTCAACCGGAACTGGAAATTAGTACTTAATCATCGTTTAATATGTTAATAAACATTTGAATGACAGCGCAGTTGGACTACAACTGGAGCGCAGCAATATATTCGTGAAACAATTCCAAACTTGTTAGAACTAAATAGCATCAAAATCTACGCTAAATAGGCGGTACCGAAAAGAGAAAATAAGAATGTATCGTTTTGGTGGACGCCATCCCCGAAAGCCTTACATTCTCTCTTATTGCGATTTTTGAAAGTTCCGCATATGTTTATTATCAAACCAATCTTCCTCAATCTCGGTAAACTTACTAATTTTAGTATGATCTTTCTTGTGATGGAGTTCATTTCTTGATCAGGGTAATTTTTTACTCTTCCTCAACTCCGAAATGGCTAATTAACCTACGTATCAGCCCTTTTCTTTTTGATCAGTTGAGTTGCCCAGGCGTGAACCTGGGTCGGCACAAGTGTGTCACCCCAATCCTCTGCGCTCAACTTATAGTCGGGACAAACTAAGACGGCCGAAAAAACATAAGGAGGCCGCTACGCAAGCTAGGTCACTCAGTAGTTGCTTGGTAACTGTTCTCCCGTGTACCAAACACTGGATAGCCAATGATAAAGAAGTGCCGAAATCAGGGCAAATTATATCTGAGTGTAGGTGATTGTTCTATGAAGATATTTTCTGCCGGTTAGCGGAAAAGTCCACGGGTAACCCAACAAACCCTGAGTCAGGGAAGCGCGCGTGATTGCATCACGTTTATTTATCGTGGCGTAATCGGATATTTCTCTCCGGTCAGTGAAGTCACCAAAGGACAGTTCTGGCTTTCACTGATGTTTTTGGTTTACATCAATGACATTGATCACCATATCTCACCAGATGACACGATACTGTATAGGCCAATTAAACCTACTGAACTCCAGAGGGCCTTATTTGAACTGTTTAACTGGCCAGGGCTTCTACATGCCAGTTATTTTTTAACTTTCAAAAATGTAATATTATCAGAGTAACCAGATCTAATATAATAACCCTATAATTCACAGATATAACCAGAGGGGGTCCTATCTACAGTATATCATTATCCATACTTGGGTGTGGAGATGCCGGTCTTCCAGTCTTAGCTGGACCATATCATGGGCATTCAGTAAAAGAAGCCAATCAAATCTTAGTTTTAGTACGTAGGAACTTAGGCAACTGCCTTGAACAGGTCAAAGTAATGGCTACAAAACCTTATTCCGACCACACCTTGAATTAGGTTATAACAGAAATTGAAAGAGTGCAAAGACTGCTCAGGTGCATTAAGGCCTGGGGCTAGAAATGGCCACCCCAAATCAAGAGGGGCTAGTCTCTCTCTCTCTCTCCCTCTCTCCCTCCCTCTCTCTCTCTCTCTCCCTTTCCGATACTTATCCATACAATTTTGAAAAATATGATGTTGTCACCACCTTAACAATTACAAATGACAGTTTCCATGGAAACATGGAATGTGACATTTGAACTCTAATGAAAATAACTGATTTATTTTTACGGTAAAGTGTTTTCATATGGAGATTTTTATGCATCTGAACAGAAGTCCATAACCAAGACTTCTGGTCTGAATCAGAGATAGTCCCATCCTCGGATACCCAGGGGCAGTTAGTGAGCTAACTAGTTCACTAACTGCCCCTGGGTATCCGAGAATGAGATAGTTTAGTCCATAGTTTATAAGTCAAACGAGGTCATTTGAAAATGTTATAGGGAAGAAGCATTTGGGCTAATATGAAATGATCCTGATTTTATGGGGGTTTAAAAATAAACAAGCGCGTTGATATTCCCACAATATTTTTTGTAAACCCGGCAAGACAGATATTGTTTAGGGAGGCGATGATATTCAGCTGAGCCGGAACCGGAACTGCTTACTTGTCGTTTTTAAAATATGTTAATTAGTTCAACTGGGTCATTCGGGATTACAAGTCCCGATGCACAACAAACATCTATAAACTTACTGATCGTCTAGCCGCCGGTAGATGACGTACGCTTTCTCCAAAATTATCTGGGATATATTAAATTCAAAATCTAAAAGATAACTTCTATAATCTCAAGCGATTTTGAATTAGTGTGCTTGTAGTAAGTCAGTTCTATAATGAATAGGCTGCTGGCTAAATTTCAAATTGGTAAACAACTGATAAAGTAAAGCAAAGCAAAGCAATTTTATTTTAAAGTCTGTAACTCGTTACAGTCTGGTGAGACTGAAACTTGAGGCCGACGTGGGACCCACGATCTTACGTCCTTAACCGGCCTTATCGCCCGAGAAGACGTGAAGGTCTAACCATTTGCAATTCGAGAACGAGATTGTTTCACAAAGGCAGCATCTTGTTCTACCGAGTTATTTTAAGACCTGAGTGTTGGTTCGGCCAGGGTAATAATTTCATCCGATGTATAAACCACATCCGTCATAGCATTTAAAAATAGTATTATTAATGATGGAAAACAATTCGAAAAGCCTTACCGCTTTACTTTCGAACTAAATCAAGCACCATTGTCAGTTCTTACATAGGCAGCGTGAAGTATGTAGTTGCAGTAGAAGTACTTGAAATAATTTTATTTCGTGCACTGCTCTGCCTGATTTATCTGATCACCGTGCGCATGCGTATAATGTAGGCCTAAGAAATAAAGCGTACGTTTTCTTCGAAATTATCCGGGATCTTAACTTCAAAATCATACTTAAAGGTAACTTAATTCTAAAATATAAATCAATTTGAATTAGTGTTCTTGTAGCAAAGTCTTCTATAATAAATGGACCGCTAGCAAGATTTCAATTTGGTAAGCAACTGGGAGCAAACTACCCTCTGCTTGCTTCAGTGAAACTTCGGATGTAAGCTTGAACTACTCTACCCACAGAGCCTCGTAAACAAGTCCATATTTATTTGCAGTTGACTTTTTTCCGATAAAAGTTTTTGTCATACCAATGTCTATTTAAAGACGATCGTTAATTTCAAAATCGCTTTTCACTCGTATTTCTTTCGGCTATCAAAATCAGTCTTTCTCAGACCATGTCCCGCAGTTCTTGTTCTCTCGGCTGGGTACCGGTATGACTAAAGGTAACACAGGTATCGGAAAGACCATTCAAATAGATCTCTTCAATTGACAAATATGGAGAGATCTTAACGAAAAAGACCACATGTAACCCAACAAACCCTAACTCACGGAAGCGTTATTGCACCAACGTTTATTCATCGTGGCGTAATCGGGCTTTTACGTCAGTATCGGCAGTGGCTAAACACAAATATCTCTCACATGAGTTAGACGGATGTGATCTGCATCACATGGGAAGATCGATAATATCGCTTTGCTAACATCTTGGTGAGCACCAATAACTCGTGGGTTCCTACGCAACATGTTAAAAATGGTGAATTTAATGGAATAGAGTACCATTGTTGACTGTTGAATGCTGCTGTGTTAAAGATGTGCCACAATTGGTGAAATGTGAAGTTTGAATGTGATTTTAAAATCAAGTTATACTAGCCTTGTTTTCATGATTTTCCTAATTTTTAAGTACACACTATTTGTATATCATTCAAGCCACATATAGATCCGAGCCACATGCATGTGCGGTTTTAGTAGTTGCAATGTAATGAGGTTGGTCGAATTAGATACGACACAGCAGAAATTCAGCATTTGAACCACAGGTACCCCAGGCCATTATGCGTAACGGTTATTTCCAGCGAAATTTGAAATTAAAGTAAACGGTATGGAGTTTTAGTTCGAATGCCCGTTTGCTCTAAAATAAAATTCAATAAATCGTCAAAATATTCTTACCTGTCTCTTGTGTATTCCTTTAAGTTTCTCATCGCGCAGAATGGCCTTTGTTCGAGGGACACTTTGAGATTTTGGACTACATTAAGGTCAACTAATTATAATATTAATGAGTTAGAGGATTGCCCTACGATTGGCTTAAATAAATGAGCTTTGGGAGTTGCTTGTCCCTAGCCGATCTCAAATGGAACGAGCTTTGGGAACTGCTAGTCCCAAGCCGATCTCTCAAGTGTGATAGTCAATTCAATAGAAGTTCGTAAAACCAGGTAATGGGATGAAAGAGCCAAACAATAGCTTATCCACAAAACGACAAAGCCCTTCGGCTTAAACCTCATGCTCTCAATTTTTTCACAGCATGTTCACAACGCATCGCAAATAAGTCTAAATACAGATTCTAGGAAGCTGTAGCTTTAAAATGAGATGTTATTCAAGCTTATCCGTGCCCTACCAAATGAAACTGAACTGAGTATACTTTTGTTCAACTCGCGTCGAAGCGGTACAAATAGCCGGTCCGCAATTCCAACTCATTCTCAATTTTCTTCCAATCGTGTTCAACTTGCATCGCAAATAAGTCTGAATACAGATTCTAGGAAGATGTAGCTTTAAAGTGAGACATCATTCAAGCTTATTCTTGCCGGAAGAAATCAAACAAAATCGGATCCACAAAATCACCCACAAAGAAACTGAGCTAGTTGTGTTCATGCAACTCACGTAGAAGCGGGAAAAAGGCCGGTCGGCAAACAGTGTTCCAAGCCGTTCTCAATAATCTCCCAGTCGTGTTCAAATCGCATCGCAAATAAGTCGTTTTGATACTGAGTCTCTTTCGATGCCAGCCATTTCGGTGCCAACTCAAGACGTTTCAATACCAAGTCAGTTCGATACCAATTCCTATGATTTCATCTTCTGCCTTAACCTAACTACTCTAGTTCCGATGAAATCCTATCACGACAAGTAAACTTATGTTCTTACGTAGTTTGACGCCATTCGATTTCAATAGAGCATCTAAAACCAGGGAAGAATCTACTTCAACTCGTTAACTGGCGTCCTCAGTTGTTATGACGCCGAAGCCGAACGCTTGATAAATTTTCTAAACCACAAAATACCCTGTTACTTATATCATTTAAAAGCTTTTAATGAACACTTTCACTTTTAAAACATTTTAGCCAATGCGTTTTCAAGAGAGTATCTAAAACCAAAGAAAAATCTACTTCGGCAACTCCGGCGTAATGGCGTCCTCAGTTGTTCTGATGCCGACGCCACGAAGCAACAACACCTCCCACGGGACTCAACACGCTGATCATTGCTCGACTTTGAAAATCCCGCTCGCTTCGCTCCGCTTGTTAAACACCCCCAAGGGACTCAACACTCTAATACTCAATTGAAGAGTTCAATTCATCTGGTAGACAGAAATGCCGAATTATTTAACTTTTTCATTTTTTTAATCCAAGGTACAGGGTTTTTTGTGACCGTTTGGAGAGCTTGAGGTCTCATTTTAAAGTTTATTTTTAGGGCTACAAGAAGCCGCGTGTAAGCCATTTCTGCGTCTTATATTCACTGGGGGGCTAGTTGTAAATCGACCATGAATATTGTCCCGAGCAACTTTCCATACAACATTCGCTCAAAACTCGCCAAGATTCAGAAGGCTAAGGTACAGGGGTTTTTGAAAGATACAACTAAAGTAAATAGCCCAGCTGTTTTGTGTGACCATTAGCTATAATAAGCCGCGTGTAAGCCATTTTTCTGTCCAAAAACCATAATATTAGAGCGCTTCAAAGGTATGCTGGTGAAGCGGTTTTCGCCGTTTTCTCTGTATTCGAATCTCCCGCTGCCTCATTAACCAGCAATGGTTCAATGATTTTCGGGCATCTAATGAGATTCAGGGATGAATATGTCCACTGATTCTGGGCGATGTGTGAAGTTTCAATATTGAGGGAGTTACAGTAATGTTCCTTCCCTTAGTATAATTATTGGGAAGGTACATTGTATATGTAGCAAATTGTACGCCGATCAGGTGTAACAAATCGTCTCGAATTCACATAAAAATCCCATACATCTCCTTCAAATAACGGTTTCCCAAAGACACTCCGCTGTGCCATTGTTTCATCTACCAATCGGAATCGATCATCGCAGCACCTGCAGATTCAAATCACTTCAGGTCGTTCGTGTAGTGGCAAATTCACTGGGTAGGGGACGGTCTACTGTTTGTCGCCTCGTTGCAGCACAGGTAGAATTGAAGATCTGAGAAGCTCGAAAACTGCAAATTCGTGGCATTTTTCTCCGGTTTAGAGTAAACCAGTGAAAGGGAAGCTGAGTATGGTGAAGGACGTGTCTTTGGGCAACCGTTATTTGAAGGAATTTTGGCGATGTACGGGATTTTTATGCGAATTCGAGGCGATCTGCTGCACCTGATCGGCGTAGTTTGATACCTTCCCAATAATTATACTAAGGGAAGGAACATTACTGTAACTCCCTCAATACTGAAACTTCACAGAAACTTAAAGGAATACACAAGAGACAGGTAAGAATATTTTGACGATTTATTGAATTTTATTTTAGAGCAAACGGGCATTCGAACTAAAACTCCATACATTTACTGTAATTTCAAATTTCGCCGGAAATAACCGTTACGCTTAATGAGCCTGGGGTTCCTGTGTTTCAACCGGGCTACTGCTGACATCGATATTGTACAGGTAATCATATATTTTGATTTTTCTTTCAAAAAACTCCTCAAGTCATGAGGCAATAGATAAGAACATTATGAAACAGAACACCTTGCAAAAAGTTAAGTGCTGAAGTAGTATGAAGTAGTTTTTGTAACTAATATACTGCTGCTCACATTTTCTAATTAAACAACTCTTTAGTGTCCATATCATCAAGCAAGGTAGTTCTGGGGCAGATCCAGGATTCTGTGTGAGGAGGTTTGGAAGGAGACTTTGATATAAGTGAGCACCAAAATATTTGGTAATTTCTGTGTTGTCTTTTTTAAGCGAGTGAGAGAAAGAGGGGTTCAATGTAACCCTCATCCCCCCTGGTCTGCCCCAGAAGTTGGTAGTAGTCCAGTAAGAACAGACAATAGAGCATTATTGCATGACAGCAGTAAATAAAATCACATCATACACCAAGTTAAACTCTTGGTGTAATCAAGAGTCAATTAGCAACATTACTGTTACACTGAACCATCTTAAAGTGCACCTAACCCCATTTGCGATTTTTATACCTGTTAATCTATGAAAGGTTTTGAGTACTTCTGCAGAGAAATTTTTGGCTTACAGAGAATATTCAATGTTCTAGGCTTGTTTGAAATGGTGAAAATTTGACCTTTCCTGACCCATGACCGCGTAAGTAAAAGCCTGGGTCGACTCTCGATCTTATGTCATCTAATTCATTCGACTTTGCAATAAGTTGAATAAATGTTTAGCATTTTGTCTAAAATAACTGTTTTCTTTACTAACAACTCAAAGACTGTATAAATTCTCTATATATCGATGTTGTTGTGATAGAAAGACACCATGGAGAATAATGCATTAATGAGGTGACGTAAGATCCAGAATCGACCCAGGCTTTTCCTTACGTGGTCATGGGTCAGGAAAGGTCACATTTTCACCATTTCAAACAAGCCTAGAACATCGAATATTCTCTGTAAGCCAAAAATGTCTTTGCAGAAGTACTCAAAACCTTTCAAAGATTCAAATGTATAAAAATTGCAATGACCACATGACCACATAAGAAAAAGACTGGGTCGATTCTTGATCTTACGTCACCTCATTAATACATTATTCTCCATGGCGCCTTTCTATCACAACAACATCGATATATAGATAATATACACAGTCTGTGAGTTGTTAGTAAAGAAAACAGTTATTTTAGACAAAATGCTAAATATTTATTCAAATTATTGCAAAGTCGAATGACTTGGATGACGTAAGATCAAGAATCGACCCAGTCTTTTTCTTACGCGGTCATGGGTCAGGAAAGGTCAATGTTTCACCATTTCAAACACACATAGAACATTGAGTATTCTCTGTAAGCCAAAAAATTATTTGCAGAAGTACTCAAAACCTTTCAAAGATTTATATGTATAAAAATTACAAAAGGGGTTAGTGGCACTTTAAGGCAGTTGGATGTTGCCTTGCTAATTAATATATAAGCTGAGTACAGCATGTACAGTAACCTCTTGACTTAGTACAACTTTATTAAAAACCCTCATTTGCTTTCCCCTTCTTGCTTTATAAGACCTTCCTTTACTCCCATTCTTCCTGTAGAAGAAAATATTACAACAATCACTAAAGTCAACAACATAACAACAAGTCTCAGAGTTCCTTCCTGCACCTTGTGAGTGCTCTTCTCTACTTCGTCTTCCATTCTTTCTCGTTTATCCCTCTGTCTCCTTTTCAGGGCTTGAAAATAGTGTTGTTTTGTCCATTCATCGAAGTCGTATATTGACCCTGTTCGTTTGGCTGGTGCATGACCAGCACGTGCATGCTCTGGGGCTAGTGCACCCTGTACAATCAAGCCCCTATCATATTGTTTCCTCTGGTCGTAATTACCTAACACAGAATATGCCTCAGATATTTCCTGGAACATATCATGCGGCTGTCCACTTCCCTTATGGCGATCAGGGTGATGTTTCATAGAAAGCGTATAATAAGCATCCTTTATCTGTGCTTGGCTCGCTTTAGGAGATATTCCAAGAATCCTATAATAGTTTTTCTTGCCGTGTTTGGAATAATAGTGACGACAAAAATGGTTTGCAGGAGATGGCCCTCTAAACTGCCTCCTAAAATAGCAAAATACTTGTTGAAAATCCCTACTCCACCTGATGAACTTCGCGCCATGGTGGAATCTTGAGTTCACTAAACTTCTCTGAGTTACTAAACGACTCAGATGTGCAGAATATAGAACATATTTCTGCAAGAAACGTTTCATTCTTTACATTTCTACTCCATCTGTCGCCATGTTGGGTTCGCTGCTCGTGGGCTCAGAAACATAAAAAAAACAACGTACGCATAATGAGAAATCCGCTGGATTTTTACTCTGTAGTATCGCTTTTCCAAGATGGCGTCCGGTCGAAGACCTGAACATCGAGCACCTCCAGACGTGGTAAATAGGCAGTTATTTTGTAACTGGAGGAAAACTTGATATCATTTAAAGTAACCTATTGTTTTTCTATGCATTGCTTTGCCTTTTGTAGTTTTATAATGAAGAAGAAGCTCGAAAATACACCTCAAAGTGAGTACATACCACACCGCGACACGTGCGCAATTTTAATTGATGTGATGCACCGCACTCTCTAAGTCTCCCTTGTGCTCTAGTCAATAGACCAATCCAATGTCGCCATTACTATTCTATGAACCTATCAATGTTAAGCCCGAGGGGGGCCAAAATAATATCAAAAATATCAAATATCTGCCCTATTTTATGTTTCCTATAAATAAATATAAATATATAAATAACCCAGCACTCAGCAGACAGCGTATGTCAAAATCCCCACCCTCAGGGTAGCCCTGCCTGTCAAATCCCCACCCCTTGCCCCCCCCCCCCCCCTCGTGCTTAACATTGATATAGGTGCATTTTATAATATGCCTATAAAGAAACCATGATATAGTCGAGTAAAACACGCTATTTTCATAGATGTTTGTATGCAGGGGTGCAACAATAGCCCACTTTCAACCCGGGTGGTTAGACAGATGGTGAATTTTACACCAATGTTTTTAAGAGATTTCATTTGCTCTGAAGCCCCACTGTGGGTCATTTGCATAGCTGAGCTGACCCTATGGCACATGCAACCCCAGGAGGGGAGGGGTACTCCCAGAAATTTAGGATAGGGGTGTGCCATGGAGATGTCGAAACCCTGACCCTATTTAAGGGTTAAAAATTGTAAATTGGGTACTCTTCCCAAGGACTTGGAATTTATTGAACATATCGTTTTTATTTCTCTCAGTCTGTGTAATGCTTTATGTTTATTAAAGATTGTTACATTTAGCGGGCATTGAGCAAATGCACAATATTGCATATCAGAGTTAGGGAAACAAAAAAAACTGTACCCTATTTATTATAAGGATTGGATATTTTATTTAAGGATCAGTAATACAGAATATGAGACCCTATTTAAGAGTCTAGCACATCAAAAACCATACCCCATTCTGCAGCACATACCTATATGGCTTATATATGGGAGTACCTCCCCCCCTTCCCCCCCCCCCCCCCCCCCCCCCCCACCCCTTGAAGGTCCAGAAAAAAAACACCTGGATGTCCAGAACTGGACCTGGTTACACAAGAACAAAATGATCCCAAATCTGGATTTCCAAGTTTTTGAAAATGAACCAAGATTTTCTCCCTGTTTTATTATTCTGAATACGTTCTGTACAACAAGCACAATAAATTTATTAAAATAAGTAAAGTACTTTGCAGTGATGCAAATCTGTTTATTTTGTATACGTGTAGCACTCGGATGATAGATATTCAGGTCCAATTAACAGAGAGAGCCATAGAACTAATGAACTTAGCAGAAGACCAGCCATGTTATTTACTGGATGTTGGGTAAGTTTACAGTTTATCAAATAATTTCCTGTTCCTGTGTAAATACATTGTACATGACTGTGTGTGTGTGTATATATATATATTTTTATGCAATTCAAAAATATTATTCATTTAGTGTTTCCTTGAGTTGTTTCGATTGTTCATTTAGGTGTGGTTCAGGGTTAAGTGGTGAAGTATTAACAAGTGAAGGTCACTTCTGGATTGGTCTTGATATCAGTAAAGCTATGTTAGGTAAGATGCAGATACAAATGTATTGGCAGTAGAAGTGATAATGGTATCAGCTATGAGAGTAAAGCTACTGACAGTAGATGCATTGACTATAGATGCACAGATGTTTTCACAACATGACAAGAACAAAAATGTATGCCACAAGATGCATTTGAGTGGTATTACTGTTGTTCTTGTCACATTTTGACCTCATTTCAACATGTACAATGTAAATAGGATGACAGACTACTGCAAAATGACTAGCGAAAAAAGGGTGCTTTTAGATATTAATTTTGAAGTTGTTATGTACATTGTAGAATGTTATTACTCTTGCATGTGATTACCCTGATCATAGATAAAACAGGGTTTTAAAACAAAAAAATGTGTTTTCAAGCCCACCCCCTCCTGGCCTTCTACTGTTAGGAGTGTTGACTGAAGAACTGGGTTAAACATGAATTACTTCTCATCTCAATGTTCATGGTCATTTTGCAAGAAGCGCTTTTCAAGCCGCACATGCATTCAGGGCAGTAATATTTAAGTTACTTTATCTTTGCCTGGTATGCTCTTTCTCATCATTCCCCCCCCCCCCCCCCCCATATTCTTTCCAATCTTAAATGCAGTACTTATATGTAGATCTTTCTAATCAAGAACTCTCTTTGTGCTTGTGCACTTCACAAAGAAATGGGATTTTAAGTAGGTTTCCACTGTCACCTTTAACCCATTGTCTACTAGGCTAATGTGCCTTAAGTTAGTGAAATCCAGAGTGCTAACACAACCATTCCCCCTCAGTTCAAGTCTGGCTAGCCCTGGGTAATTAACTACTGCTGACGTTTTAAGCAAAGGGCTCAAGCTTTCTCCACAATGTCATTCAGGAGGATTCTGAAGTGTTGGCAACAACTTACATGCTTGCTTCTGTGGGGATTTGAATGAAAACTGCTCTAATTTTGGACAAATAAGCCACTGCAAGAGAGCCAGAGAACATCATAAAGTCTGATGAAGGCTGAAAAGCACTTGGAAAGTGCTTTTAGCAGGCTTTGTGAGGGGATTTCACTGGTTTCTGTAAGTTCAGAGGTTTCATAAGAAGCCCGATAGTGCCAGAGTTCCAGCGGCTACTTGTCTTCTCACTGCCACCTATCCTGTCTATCACTGCTGATCAGGCCAGGGATTTACCTGGGTCAGTTGATTTGGGGCTCCATTGGACTCATAACCCTTGTATTTTAGGAGTTCCAAACTAAACAATGTGAGTCACAGGTTAATCCCTGAAAATGGAAATGCCTTTGGGGAGACAGAGAATGAGGTTACGGGTACCTGTGATACAATTTGCATAGGTAATTTTGTTACCAAATTCAAGATGGCAGACGAGAACGTGTGTTTCTTCAAAAATCGTTTTTGTTTTGCACAATTTTTTTGGAGTTTTAATCAATTTTACACAAAGGAAAATACCAGCACTCGAAAAATATCATTATGGTATATTGTACAATTACCCATATGTAAACTGAAATGTAACAGTTCATATCCGTGTTGCCTGAATTGACTTGAACAACTTAGATGTGCTCATTCCCTCCAACACCTGTGAACGTATGTCACCTAGCTTGGACGCAGTATGAATTTTTTTAAAGTCAAATTGTGTACATGTAGGATGCAGGATTTCATGTCCAGTAAATCCCTGTTAGGCTATTGAAATAAAGCAAGTACTGACACCTACATGTACTTTTCATTCATGGCTGCTTACTCCAAATTAAAGTGATTGAAAGCCCTGAAGTTGTTTTCTGCTTTGACACACATAAAACAAAAATTCATTGAAATTCTTGAATTTACTGCTGTTGGTGATCTTTTTATCCTCACCACTAAACCGGTGTGTTTTTGTCACTTTAAGGCCTCAGCTTGTCAAAATCACATCTGTTGGTTGTAGGGTAAAAAGACTTAATATATGACTTATATGGAGTCCCAGAGGGGGGACTGCTGTTGAATGTTTGTCCATTACCCAGCATGCAATTGGAGGTGGGCATAGGAAAATGTGGCTGAGAGAAATGTAGTGTTAAGAATGACATGGATCATTGTTGTTTGATGCATTTTGTATAAATAATCCTGGTGGTTGGAGAGATTAAATAAGGTACAAATGTAATGCATGAGTGCAGATTTTGTGTTTGCTTTGATTTTAAGTGCGAAGGAGGTTTTTTAAACTGAGTTTCAGCTCCTCAAAATTCATGTACATGTAAATTGAAGAGACAAAACCAAACATTTTTCTTCTAAGTTTGGAGTCCAGTGATCAATGTTCTAGCTTGGTTTATTTAGCCATCCATCATTGAAATAATGTTGCATCAGATTTCCAGTGCCTTTAATTTGGGCGCTGTATGAGTCAGTGGATTAATTAGCTTTCAAATTGTCACTTACACCCTTTTTGCACACAGCCCTTCATTTGTTACCAGTACTATCAAAAAGTATATAATATTATACCAGTCTATAACACTTTTCCAAACAAACATTCTGTCCTGATCATTTCAGTCATTTAATTTATAGTACTTTAATTTACTAAGCTTCCACAGTTTGCAGAGAATGAGGATAAAATTATTTATAGCAAAACATTGAGAAACTCACACAAACATCATATCTTTGGTTGATAGGGTTAGGCATTTACATGTAATACTTACATATATATGCCTTTTTTTTCATCCAAGATGTAGCTATTGAGAGGGAAGTAGAAGGTGATCTGTTCCTCCATGATGCAGGTTTAGGGCTGTTCTTTAGACCAGGGAGTTTTGATGGCTGCATCAGGTGAATAGACATTTATAGTTACCTTGTAACCTTATGGTGGTATTTAAATTGTATATGAGCCCACATTTACTAAAATCAATTATTGGCGGCCCAGTTGTCCAAAATGTGCATTTAACATTAACCATGGGATACTTAACTAATTTACGATAGTTTACCATGGTATGTCCTCTTATTTACCACGTTGCGTCATCGCATGGTCCAATGTTTAGTGGATGTCACAAGGTGCTGGCCGAGTCAATCCACAACACATTTTGACAATGCGATGACGAAAGATGTGGCAAATAAGAGGACTTATTATACGACTTGGCGTTTTCGAGTGTAAATACGGGCTAAAACGAGTGCAAATATGAGACCGTATTACACGGGTCACAAACAGGTTTGCACAGGTTTATTCAACACTTAAAGGGTTTTGTAAGCGCGCGAGCCAATCGAAATGGGTCTGTTTGAGTAACAGCCAATCAGCTTTTAGCACGGGAAAAAACTTTTTCGGTGCGCGCTCGTCACCTTCATTTGACTTCAACTGAGGCTGAGAGGTTTCTTCTCGAGATTTCTTCTCTCAAGATTTTCTTCAAACAGAGCAGTAAGGTAAGCCAAAACAAACCTTTTTTGTTCGTGTTAGCTGTCGTATAATAAACAATTTATTACACGAAAAGTTGTGTAATACAGCTGGGAATTTTTACTCGTCAATTTTATATTTTCTCGCCTTTCAGGCTCGAAAAAATAAAGCTGACTCGTAAAAATATTTCACAACTTCCCGTGTAATAAACCTCTTTATACCACGGTAAACGCTTAACTAGCGTACATTTTTTTTACAACTTACAACAAAACTACAAATATTCAAGCGGAAGAGCCTTGAGAACGAGGAAATTGTTTGGGAAAGTGATTCCAGTGCATGCTAGCACGTAATCCATGATGCGAACAATGACGCAATCCGTGGTATGTCCTCTTATTTCCAATAGCAGTAAGCCAATCAGAAAGCAGTTGATCCCTATGTAGTGCACCACAATTTAAGGGTCGTGTGCAAAAAGGGCGTGAGTATTGATTTGACTGAGTCAATTTACGTTCGCTTTTCGTTTTATCAAGTTAAATTTTACGTAGCTCGTGACGATGCTTGTATGTGAAAATGCTGATATTAGAAAAACTCAAGATTTGCAAAAGAAAATGTGTCTTTTCTCTCACGGGGTTATCATGGCGCCCAAGCCGTTGACCTCGGGTTCGATTCCCGGTTCGATTCCCATTCAATATGTCTATTTGACGCTAATATTCTTTGAAAACGATTATTTTGGGTTTTCAAGCCCGTTCGTGAAATTTTCGTTTATCGTTGGCTGACATGCCCATTCTGGCTCATCTCTTTCGTTGCCGTATTTTTTTTCAAATTTGAAGACATTAGCCCTTTCCAGTCCAACATTTGCTTCACACTAGTCACAAAGGAACATTGTTTAAGTACTTAAGTTCTCACATTTCACTTATTAGCTTGATCGCAAAACGGAGAATTTCAGACGCTTTGCGTTTTGAAAATATAATCTTTCCGAACTCTTCGCGAGCTATCCCCGTAGCTAACACGGATATAACCCGATTCCCTTCGGACTCGACACGGACCGAAAAGAATTGTGGGTAGACAGCAGAATTTTCCACAGGCGAACGCCATAGGGTTTTTTAGAAGTCTAAAGGCGAAGCACAAACAAGGCCCGACACGACTATCTTTGGAAAGCTCAGACCACCACACTTACCGAAATGGCCTTCTTAATTAGCTCCAGAGTATTAACAGTTTGGTTCGCCTGAAGACGCGACTCTGTGTAAATCTCCAGCGATATAAACGAACCGCCTTTTAGTCAAACAGTTCTTAATTCAACCATGAGTTAAGCCTGCAACTTAATTACGTCCAGCGGCACTGACTTTACAGAGTTGCTTTTTCGAAATGTTAGTCTGTTATTCCGACAAGAATATTCGTTCTTCAACCTTCAGTGGTTTCCGAGGTGAAAGAGAAAGAATCCTTCTTTGAGCTTTATTTTATCTACAGAAAGCGTTTTCCCGTTGAAACTTAAAACGTAACAGCGCGCGTGCGCTCTTGAAATAGCCACCCTCACTAGGAATAACAAACAATAACAAATATATTTTCTATAGAAATGGCTTGGTTACTTGCTTGTTTTGAGCAGTCATAAATTCCTCTTTCATCTGAAAGGCTCTCTTAACCAGCGAATAGAGAAAATACGGGTTTTCCTATTCTTAGTCAAAGTTAATTTTCGAGTTTTTGAAGTCAACACTCGCACCCTTTTTGCATACGGCCCTTCAATTACTGTAAATGTTAGAACAGATTTCATATCTGTGGGCAAGTCACGGCAATGATAAGCATATATATTATACCAAATCTTATAAATACTGCATTTATGATGTTGGGGACAATAAAAGATGTATGTAAATATTTTCCACAAAATTTTTCTTGTTTAAAATAATAGGCATTTGAAGAGTACATGTCCCAACAACATTCAAAATGTAACTCAAGGTTTTGCTTTAACTGTCTTCCAGTATTTCAGCACTACAATGGTTATGTAATGCAGACAAGAAGGAACATAATCCAGCAAAAAGGCTGTACAAGTTTTTTAGCTCACTTTATGGATGTTTGGTGAGTCTGATTATTTATGTGCGACTATTGTAACCAGGGCCACTTACACAATGAGAACCAATCACATTGCAGAACGAACAGAAAGCATTCCAACTTTGAGCCAATTAAAGGAGCAGTGTCACGATTCTGATTGGTTGTTATAGACAATGGAAAAATCACGCTATGTCACGCGCCGCTGCACATTTCCCTTTCGATTGAAATAAATAAAATGCTGCTTCATAAAAATATAACATCAAACCTAACCATATAATACTGAAGTATAGTTTTAAAGCAATTTCGGCTCGAGATATCGTGCAAATACGCCGATGCAAGTGGATTACTCACGGACTTCTACTTCTGTCACATCTTTTGATTTCTTGTCCGCCTGACACATTTTCAAAACTTTGGGCATGAATACTAATCGTGACACTGCTCCTTTAATGTTGAATCATACCAGACAATAGCATTTCAACTTACTCAAGCTTTGATTTGGTAAAAGGGAAATTTGGTCGACTAGTTCTGAAGTCTTTTGAAGGAAGAAAATCGCATGGATCTGGAATGCTTTATTTTCGTTTCACAGTGTGTTTAGGTCTCATTACCTTAGACTTTAGCTATAGTCGACTACTCTAGTGAGAAGCTATAGTCGACTACTCTGGTGAGAAGCTATAGTCGACTTCTTCCGCCTGCAGGAAATCTTATTTAATCTGCATAAAACTGGTGCATAATTTCTACCATATTCGCAAACATAAGGTTATTCTTGGATTACTAATAATGTGTATTGGTAGAAACAAAAGTAGCTAATGAGGTATCTTTTGTTCCTACCAATGACAGTATTGACACACCTATGACCAAATTACGGGTCAGTAAACAAATGGTGTGCCACAGCTGAGAAAAGTCTGTTTAACGCCGAGACAACATATCTCACAAACGGACTATGAGAAAGTCTATAACTCTTTGCACTGTAGCATCATTCTCCTTTATATCTCAACCGAATTTACACTTTATATCATACAATACAAGGTTATAGGTTATTTTTTTTACGAAAAGCGTATTTTTTTAGTTTGATAGTTACTGCCTGTCACTTTTTATTGTGTAACATTTTTCTCTCTTCCAAATTTACATTATTTTATTGGTATGTAATCAACTAAAGTCGATTGAGGTATGCTAACCGCCGTGGAAAGCGAGTAGCAGCTGACGTTTCGAGCGCTAGCCCTTCGTCAGAGCAAAAGACGAAGGGCTAGCGCTCGAAACGTCAGCTGCTACTCGCTTTCCACGGCAGTTAGCATACCTCAATCGACTTTAGTTGATTACATACCAGTGTTTATCTTCCCCGCCGACGCAGACCAACACTAGTTTTTACAGGAACTAGTTGCCTATCGTACATTGTTTTATTGACAATTGAGTAATATTTTTCTAGGCAAGAGGTGTAAAAGCAGTATTTCAGTTTTACCCAGAGAATCCAGACCAGGTAAGATACACTTTGAACATTTATTACAATGTCTTAAACATAGGCCAGTACTGTAAGATTTTGGATGTCCAAGCAGGGATGTAGCAGGGATGTAGCAGGTATTAGCAATTATTGGATGAGGCTGATCAAAATATGATGAATAGACCCTTCCACGGTTATTTTGAACTTTTGATATATACGAATGACAGCAAAGCCGTCGATACTGCTGAAAAGAGCACCTCGAAGTTAGTCAAAATCCCTAATTTGAGAGTTATATCTTGAATATAGGAGCAAAGTTATAGGCCCGCAAACTCAGAAAAGTTTACAGACGTTTGTATGGACATTTTGACTGGGAGGCAAGTTTGTGCCCCCCAGTCGAAATTTCCATACAAACGTCTGTAAAATTTCCCGAAATTTTCCGAGTTTGCGGGCCTGTATCTGCTCCTATTCAAGATGTAACTCAAATTCGGGATTTTGACTAACTTCGAGGTGCCTTTTTCAACAGTATCGACGGTCAGTTTGTCGTTATACGTATATATCAAAAGTTTTAAAAAAACGTGAAAGGGTCTATTGTCTGTGGCGATCTACCAGTTACTAGCCGATGACGAAGGCAGAGGTAAATAGCTGGTAGCGAGGCACAGACAATTGAAGGGTTGAGTATGAAAACGACCTATGTGACTTTTTAGTGATTTTTTTCAAATCGTCAAATTCGCCTGAAAACTTCTATACAACCAGTTTAACAACTGTTTATTAATGTTTTGGCATTTATATCGCGATTTCACCGGTAAAAACCTAAACTTCTTCACATAGAAACGGTCAATGTTTGCTTGACATCGATGCTTTCGTCTCCCCATGGGACTCTAAAATTATGCATATCTAGTACTGGTTTGTATTCGGTTGAGCAGTTACACTGTTATTCTCCTGTTTATCGGGATTTTCACTTTCTCTTGATCGAAGACTTAACCCGATCTTGTTCCGTAATGCGTCTGTGCTGTAGAGTTTTAGTTTATGCCTGGACTTTGTCACTTTGAAGTAGGCAGATTTCATGTTTAAAAACTATTCCATTGTTCACAGCTGTGATAATCACATTAGTAGAAGCACTCAACCGAACACGAACTAGTACTAGATATGCATAATTTTATAGTCATTTCTATGTGAAGAATTTTAGGTTTTTACCGGTGTAATCGCGATATAAATGCCAAAACAGTAATAAACAGTTGTTAAACTGGTTGCATAGAAGTTTTCAGGCGAATTTGACTATTTTGGAAAAAATCACTAAAAAGTCACATCGGTCGTTTTCATACTCACCTTTTCAATTCATCAAATTTTGCGATAGCCGCAGTTACAATAATTGTTTAATTAATCAGTAATTGGGCATCCAAAATGCTCACAATTTCCTTTCTGAATGCTCTGGAAACCGAGCAGCCATGTTGGGATTTGGTGTTGAACAACACTGCGCATGCCCACAACAATACCTGCAGCAAACGCTTACTTGCGTGCAATTATCTGCAGATGAATCAAACAATCAAAATTCATGACACTTAGGAACTGAATAATAATGGTGTTTAATAGCAGGTCCATGACAATACAGTCGACTACTGAAACCAGGACCACTTAGACAACGAGAACCAATCACATTGCAGAACAAAAACAAAGCATTGCAACTTATAGTTATAAGTTTAAAGCTTAATACCAGGAAGTACATTGATGTGCTTAAAGCTATGAATCTACTGCAATTGGTTACCAAGGCAACGCGTACGACTCGAGACTCAACTATACTGATTGACCATATGATCACCAACATGCCTCAGCAGGTTACGCACACTGACGTCCTACCATGTTTGATGATCAGTGGTCACGATGCTCCTTATACCTGTTTGAACGTTTGCGTCACTAGATTTGTCCCGCGATATAAATTTATTCATAATGAAAGGAACTTTGATCCCACCGCTTTCGTCGAGGACTTCGAAAATCTCCCGCTTAGCCTCGTATATTCAACCGATGAACCTGACATGCAGGTGGACTTGTTAAACTCCCTCTTCCGCGAGTGTCTAGATCGCCACGCCCCATTAAAGCGCACCAAAGTTTCGCGCCCGCCTGCGCCGTGGTTAAAAGACTTGAATATACAACAGCTACAGAAGGACTGTATTTTTTTTGCGCTCTGAGGCCCACAGAAACAAGGACGAGCACACGTGGTCTCGCTACCACGAAGCTAGAAACCTATTAAAGTCCAAAATAAAGAAAACCAAGCGTGTATTTTACCAGAAGGCACTCTTCGTCAAAACCAAAAGAGGTGTGGCAGGTAATACACCGAGGATTCTCCACTCAAGTCCGCAACCGCTGAGAGCAGATCCTGACGAGCTGAACGCGCACTTTGCCTCGACTGCCGAGCGGACAACCGGAGCCGTTGCTGAGTCTATTGATGATCTGCGTAACCTGATTGACTCTTTTCCCGATGATGAGGAGGGATCGTTCAGCCTGCGGCAAGTTTCTCGCAACGAGGTCATCTTTGAGCTGAACAGGTTAAGGTCTGATTGCTCGTGCGGCCCTGATAGTATCCCGGCGAAGTTCATCAAGATGGTTGCTGAGCAGATCGCTTCCCCACTGACTCACATCCTGAATAACTGCATTTCCAAACTGACGTTTCCCTCAGCTTGGAAAACTGCTCGGATTAGCGCCATACCGAAGGTTAAGGAGGTTAAGTCTAATAATGATCTTCGGCCTATCTCAATCCTTCCAGTTTTGTCAAAAGTATACGAACGCCTTGTGCTAAGACAGATGGCAGACTTTCTATCTGCTGTCACCAGTGGCGTGCTAAAGGACTCTATAAGCGCTTACAGGAAGGGTCACAACACCACGACTGTTCTCCTAGCTATGAGGGATGATATCCTTCGTGCAATGAAGCGTGGCGAAATAACTATGGCTATACTCGCTGATTTTTCCAAGGCGTTTGATACTGTCGCTTATAAAACTGTTCTGAAGAAGCTTCATATGCAGGGATTTTCAAAGGCATATCTTAAATGGGTTACTAACTACTTAACTGGGAGGAAACAGTTTGTTCAGATTGATGACAACACGTCGAGGACTACTGACGTCACTTTTGGCGTCCTAGAGGTTCCATACTCGGTCCTGTCTTGTTTAACTTATACGTTAATGACTTGTCTGATTGCTTAGGGCCTGTAACATCATACCAGTATGCTGACGACACTACTATCTACACTCACAGTAAACCAGCCAACATCAGTGACTGTGAAACGCAGTTAAAACAGGCTCTAGACAAGCTATCCTCCTGATCGTCTGAGTCCAACCTCTGTTTGAATCCTAAAAAGACCAAAGTGATGCTCTTCTCTACTCCACAACTCACTCGTGCACATCGCCTTGATGAACACCCCATACGTCTTACTACGAATGGCATCAAGCTTGAGAGGATCAAGACCACCAGGCTTCTTGGGACTGAAGTGCAGGAGAACTTAAAGTGGAACGATGATGTACAGTCCAAAATATCTAGTTGTTACAGCACCCTGGCTGTATTTAAGAAACTCAAAAACTTTGCACCATTTCATGCGAGGAAACAATTAGCTGAAAGCCTTGTTTTGTCTAAAATTGACTATAATAATGATGTTAGCTATCCTATTCCTTGTTACTTATTAGTTAAGCGTCTCCAGCGTGTCCAGCTCGCTGCTGCTGGTTTTGTAATTAATCATTTTGCAGACTTGTCAGATGTTTTAAAACTGGGATGGCTTCCTATAAGCTATCGTAGAGATTTTCACCTATATCGAAGGTAATATTTAAGGCCTTATACAACGAGCATTGGCCAGCATATCTTCAGTTGGAGGAACACAAACCAGCAAGAGTTGTGCGATCATCTAGCCAACGTAAACTTGTAGTACCACTTACTACTGGTACTCTGCAGGATTGCGCAACTAAATTGTTTAATAGCTTGCCAGCAGACATTAGGGATTGTACCCTCGCAACAGAATTTACGCGCAATTGCAAATCACATTTTACATCGCTTGCCTTAAATTTATAAATTAATTAGTACATTTTAGTGTCATGTATTTTTTCAGTATCTATTCAATAGTTTTAGCTTTTATCTTGTTATCAATAGCATTAATGTAGTATTATATTTATTGTAGTATTAGCATAGAAGAGCCACCCAGTGGAATGCTAATAAACCTTTATTATTATATTATTATTATTATAGTTATTTGATCCAATCAGTGTCGATGAATAAAGAAAATCGCATGAACATGCTAGGATGTATTCTTTGGAATGCTTTATTTTCGTTTTGCAATGTGTTTAGTTCTCGTTGTCAAAGTGACCTCGGTTTCAGTAGTCACACTGTAAAAGGATCCACAGATTTAGTGAGTATGGCACGAGCCCCTGGGATGCTTACCCTAAAAAGTTTAAGTTATAATAGTGCATTTTGGTGCGATTTTCGGACCATAAACAACTGGTCTGTTACAGGTGGGCAAATGGACCGTGAAACCAGCTTCTTTCCACAGCCCTGCAAACTTCAAATAAGTAGCCTGTGTAGAGGCATTGTTCAAACATTTGAAGCACACCTCCCTTGATAAAACATTTTGGAAACCCTTTGTTGTTCCCAGGTAGAGCTGATTACAAGACAAGCAATGAGAGCAGGCTTTACAGGAGGTATTGTGGTGGATTTCCCGAACAGCACGCGGGCTAAAAAGTAAGCTTCCGCCACGAGATAAATGTTATCTTACAATGCATTTGATCAATTAAATACTAATCTTTCGCTAATTGCGTTTCTCTCCAGGATGTTTCTATGTTTATTTGCAGGAGGAACTACTGCCAGGTTACCCAAGGTTGGTCATTTGCTGTTTTTATATATAGTAAATTTATTATCGTAAACAAAAGCGGCGACCGCCTGACGTCATAAAATCAATATGGCGGTACCCGGGAAATTCAAATGATATTTATGGACAGGAAAATCAGTTTACCCTGGTTCAAGCAGCTAAATAAAGACTATCTGTTAACCGTTACGGTTTGCGCAACTCAAGCGAATTTCGTATATAAAATTCCGAGCTTGAAAACGTCACTAAAAACACTTGTAATATAATGTAGTATTGTTTTAGTATTCACATGCATAACGGTCGACAGAGGGTTTGTAACAAACAAATGTCGTTTTGCCTTGCGTCTGTTTTCTTACAGATGCATAGATGACGTCACAACGTGGCGTCTCGTGACGTAACTTATGTTCTGTGAATCTATGAGAGGACAGACTGCAATAATTAGCGGATTTTTCAAAAAATCGAGCGCGCGCGTGACGTTTTGACGTCATCTGTACTCTAATAGATCATGGCTATCGACAAATCAGAGTGCACGCTTCGCCCTGTTTATAACCCAGTTTCAAGATCATGCGCAGTTGTACACATGCTTTGTTTCAACTGGTGGGCCGCCTATTGTCTCGTATGATCTGTAAACTGGGTTCTTATATAGAATATAGTACAGCAACGAAGAAGATTATCGAGAGCGGTTGAGTAGGTTTGGAGTTCTTGGAAATTTAGCTTGCTCGAGATATTCTTAGACCACATTTATACTAAGGAACGTAACTATGAATCCGGATACTTTTTCTTTAGTGTAGACGTACATGTAGTCTTGATTATCACCTGAAGCGTTCTTCAAAGAATTAGTATTCGTTTATAAGAAACGTTCATGTTTTACTATTGAAGCTTAAACGAGACTCTAATGCAAATTTTAGTATTTCGTATATGTCAATCAAGCTGACATGTAAACCAATCAGAGTGAATGCTAGGTAAATTATTTAAATTATTTCTTAAATTATCTTGTGCTTTTTCGAAAAATCAAAAAATTCGATTGCATAGGTTTATTATTGTTTGGTTTTGGTTTACCATTTCCTGTTTATTGAGGTTTGAGGTTTGTGGTCGCTTTCTCGAGATTTATTTTCAACTAATCTTTTCATTCATTTCCTTTGTGTTTGTAGTGCAATATGTTGTGCTAAACGTTGTCTCGTGGTATTATGTAACAAGGCATTTGTTTTGTTAAACTTCTCATTGCGGAAAAGTTTCCCGTTGAAATTGTTCAGAAAGTTTAGTTGCGCTCGTTGGCTGAGTTTCCTTTTTCGTGAAACTGCAACGCGAAAAGGTTTAACAAAGTTCAATTTTTGCTGAAATCTGCCTCGTATAACGCTATTGCTAAGCTAACCTTCCGGCTCCCGGTTAGCTCAGTGGTTTAGCACCGATCCGCACCGCGGCAAAACGGTATGCTCCGCTGGCCGAAAGAACGAAGGCTCTGCTATCAAATATATATTACCGAGGGCTTTAACTTTTTTAGTAAATAAATTTTATAACTTAGTAAGCTCACAGTGAATTAAAAATTAAGAAAACTTCAACCTGTTAAAGTCTTAGGCTTATCTTTTAAGTAGTTTTCTTATTTTTTGACAAAACAGTTCACAAATGCATACTTTTAAGCAGAAATTTTAAAATCACGGCATGTGCCTGTTGTTTCATTTCAGTTTTCGCAGGAAACTGGGGACGGCCGCGCGCCAACAAAAAATAGCAAATACGCATGCGCGTGACGTTTTGCCGCAGTGTGGCACCGATCTGGTGTGCGGGAGGACGTGGGTTCGAACCCCGGATGGACCAACACTCAGGGTCTTAAAATAACAGTACAGAAGGTGCTCCTTTTGTGAAACAATCTCGTTCTCGAATTGCAAATGGTTAGACCTTCACGTCTTCTCGGATAAGGACATTTTAAATATCGTAGGTCTCCCGTCAGCCTCAAGTTTATCGGTCTTTCAAGACTGTTACGAGCTACCGTCGTTAACTAAGGTCGCTTTACCTTTTGCTTTGAAGTTTCAAGAAAAACAATAGACCGTGTAATAACAACTTCATCTTTCGTTGCGTAGGGTTTAGGTACAGAACAAGGAGTGAACACTGCGGGTAATACAGTGCAATATAGCGGCAAGCGGTAAGCATATTTATACAACGTTGGCTTTCGCAGTTCTCTGGGTTATTTTTCTGTGGCTGAAATCTTAATCTGGTTGCCTCTTTTCAGGGAAAGAAGTAAATTTGGGCACGGCAAGTCTCTAAAGAAGAAGTCTAAGGACTGGATACAAGCCAAAAAGGACAGGCGGAGACGCCAAGGAAAGTATGTGTTAGATTCAGATTCAGATTCAGATTCAGATTAAATAGTCCGAATCTTAATCGATGGATTTTTAATTTAACTCAACAGTCGCACACAAAAAACTGGTGAATACAGTGTGGAAGAAATTTAAATTTGCGTGTTTTTTCCTTTTACATCGTTACATTTCTCTCGTTTACACAAAGGCTAATGAATTTCTCATATAATTAAATAATTAATCATGATTAGTTTCATTAGAGGTATTTTCTTTATTCTCTAAGCTTAGACTTGACCGCTTAGATAAGATTGATTATAGTTTGGTTTGATCGGCGGAAGACGGAAATTCAATTACTATTGGAAAGATGAAAATTGAACCATTTCGGGTTTAAAAAGTTTCTCTTTTTTTTTTCAGGGAAGTTCGACCAGATTCTAAATACACCGGCCGAAAGAGAAAAGCACACTTCTGAGGAATGGATTTTTAATGGTATAACAAAATCAAGACATCCGCTCCGCATGTAAACAAGGACAACGCTCTTCATTGATTAGAAACTGTTGAAAAACTCATTCAACCCTAAAATATTAGTCCACTTATATGCTCAGCTATGGAGCGGTATAATAAAGGAAAAAAAAGGAATAGTTTGTTTTACTCTAACGTTAACCTCTGTTATTTCCTTTTTTACTTGCCGTGAACATATGTAACGGGAGCTACACCCATAAGTATACCTATGTATATGATATATATATTTAATATATAATTTTCGATGAAATACCAGTGTATATTTCTTTCTAATAAATGATATCTTCACACGTGAAGATATAAATGATATCTTCACACGTGAAGATATCACTTTTGAAAGTATGACTCGATTTCAAAGATTTCTAGCCTTTTTAGTAAGAGATTGAAACTAGTATTTCATCAATAATTATATATTAAACAGAACATTACATTGCCGCTTGGAGATACGGATTTTATCTTCTCGTGTTGATGAGTATCTTACTCGTTCGCTGCGCTCACTCGTAAGATATTTCATCAACACTCGAAGATAAAATCGGTATCTCCGCGCGGTCATGTAATATCCTATATATATATTATATATTATATATACTGATATATATATTTAGGCAAGCCTAAAAGCGGAGCTCGCAATTATCTGAACTGAGGTTAACGACCCGAAAAACTATAAATTATAATAAGAAAACAAAGATGAAACACAAAAATAACTGGTAGAATCAAGGGAAATAAGTGCAAAAGTTTTAGAATTAAAAAAAGAAAGAAGATAACGGAAAATAAAAAAAAGAAAGAAAACAATTATCACTAGCTTCTGGCCAAGGTTTCAAAATCATTTGTTAACTTCTTTGTTGTCTTTTACTGTGTGACACCTGAAACTGGGGCCACTTAGACGACGAGAACCAATCACAGGGCCTCTTAAACAACGAGAACCAATCACAGGGCCTCTTAAACAACGAGAACCAATCACATTGCAGAACGAAAACAAAGCATTGCAACTTACGGTTACTTGAGCCAATCGGTGGCTAGTAGAAGAGAAGTATTTCAACTTGCTCGAGCTTCGATTCAGTAAAATCGAATTTGGTCGACTAGTTCTGAAGTCAACGTCTCTCGAATGAAGAAAATCGTATGGATATGCTAGGATGTATACTTTGGAATGCTTTGTTTTCGTTTTTGCAATGTGTTTAGTTCTCGTTGTATAAGTGGCCCCGGTTTCAGTCACACTGAAAAGGAAGCGAGAGAAAAACTGACGTAAACACTGACATCGCGTAGACTGCGAGAAAGTCCCTATATTTTAATTGATTACTATCGACAGGTCTGCAAAATGTGCGCATGTCCAGTCAGCGGTAGAAATCGCGCGAGCAGCCCTAAATGGTTTCTGTTCAGAAAATCTTCAGAAACGCGACACATCGCAAAAAAAGAGCGTGGGTTAAGGTCTCGATAAAGGTTAAAAATGGAAAAGTTTCGAAAATGCGTTTTTTCGCAAATTCTAAATCTCAAAGCCCTAATCTAGCATCACAAACCTACTCAAACCCAAAATAGTTGTTTAAAGCCTTGAAAATGTGACTTTCTGATTTCCCGCTAAAAAAGGCGCGAAAAATGATTGACAGCTGCTGTCATTCACTGGGCATGTTATTTCATTTTCGCTATCCTGTAATTTTCTGCGCTACTTTCCGTTCGTAAAGATTTCCTACGTTTATAATGCAATGCCCAAAAGTGTAAAAGTAGATCTTTCTTTGTGCCGTTTTCAAAAAAAGAAGAAGAAAAAAACACCACAATTTTAGTTTGTAATAATTTAGTTTGTGAGAAAATTTGGAAGCGGGTGTAATGCACCTATCAGCGGCTTCCCCGAGGGGTCGACCCCCGGGCTAACCACGGAGATATGTGGGGGAATACAGGAGGATTGAATGCAAACATTGCCCCTGGGGTCGGGGAAATGCTCGACTTTGTTTTAGGGTTGGGAAACGGGTGGGGGATTTGTTCCTTTAAGATACTATGAAGGTCAGTGAAGTGTTAATAAAGTTCCATTTTCTGTTGAAAATAGAGTGTTCAATGTTATAGAAATACGGTTAGTAACGAGATTCCAGTAGTCAATTCAGGTCCATTGATCTCATTTCGTGCAAAATGACGGGGGATTGTAGGTCGTGGAAGACTTAACCAGGGGACTTTGAAAAGTACGATTCCCCTACCCCTGGGGGAAATCGTCAAGATTTGTTCTGTCGTTTTACAATCCCCCTGGTCAGCCCGGAGGTCGACCCCTCGGGGAAGCCGCTGATAGGTGCATAAAGTTCTTAGGACAAACAATGGCTGGAGGGATTATACTCAAGTCCCAAGAAGTTAGAATCATTGAAGACTGAAAGTCCGCAAAGAATGAAGCAATAAAGTTTTGTTATCTTCAATCGGCCAAAAATTTAAAGAGGAATGCAGGAAGCTAAGGTTTGCCGGTTTTGTTTCAGCGCGATGAATTTTTTTAGAATGACATAAACAGTCTCGCAGTCTACCGTGTTCATGGGTGTGGTCGAGCTGCGCTTCAGTTGTGAGGGTGCTGCGTGTGTTTAAATAAAGTTCATCTCATCTCATCATCAGATTACCCTTGGAGGCGGAACTTATTAGTCAACCGTGAAATGAATCGAAACCTTTATCGGGCTGTTTCTCGGCTCTTTTTTTCGGCCAAAAACAGAACTTTGTTGAGTCCAGCCTTTTAGCGTTTTGTCCAATTTTTCTAAATTTTTCACGAGTCGTAGAAAACAGTCGTTTCTCAAATACTGTGTCGGGGAATTTTGAAATCATTTTTCGTTCAGGTTTTATGACCTGGTTTGTATCAAAATGGGATGAAAAACTACTTTTTCAACTTTGAAAAGGGATAAAATCTGTAATACGCAATAGTATTTTAGTCAATATAGTTGGGATTTGGAAGGGCTAATTAAGAAAGTAATCGTTTCAAAGCCTGAAGGGCTGAACTCCTTCTGGCGGACGGAGTCGTTTCGCGTAGAAATATATACAACATGTACGCTTTTAACTTTTGTTCTAAACGGATTAAATATATACTTTCTTCAATTCAAGACCTTTAAAACGGTATATGGTACGTCTATGGGGCTTTAATTCCGACGTTGCAAGAGCGTTTTTCCGAAATGACACGTCGAACCTTTATCGAGACCTTAAGAGGAAAATCGCAAGAGTTAAGAGTTTTATTAGCCAATTAAATTTGAAACCACGAAAGGACTTTTCTGTACTGTAGCAATGCTTTGAAGTCCAAATTTCGAGTGAAAATTCAACCAAAATGATGCGCGCGAGCGTGATTTCCCGCGTGAAATTCACGCATGCGCATGCGTTTGCAGACTTGTCGTCACCATCCCTGTTTTGATCACCAATACAAGTTTTCACCAATTTTGACCGGGCGAGGAATAGGACCGAGAAAAGGAGTGAGGAGAGGGCAACACGATCTCGAACTTAAAGTAATGATTATCATTACTTGTCAAATCGCTTTAAATAAAAGTAACGATAATCATTACTCTTAAAACCAGTCAAGACCAGTCAAGGATGAAGATAAACAATAGTCGCATTCCGAATGGCGGTAGACCCGCTTAGTGTAGTGGTCATGCCATCTGCACTACACTGTGCACTACACTCAAATGGTTATGAGTTCGAACCCCAGTAGGAGCGCTTGAAAAAAACTTTTTCTCTTCTTCACGTTCTCTTCTTGTTTACCTGTGAACCCTAGCTCTAGGTGAGTGAGAACCCGTCGTTTACCCGTGAAGTCGTCCGATGGTTAGGGTTAGTTTTGTGGTTCGGGTTAGGATTTATCTTAAAGTAACGATTATCATTACTTTAAAGCGACTTGAGAAGTAATGATAATCATTACTTTAAACCTCAAGAACGCGTTGGAGAGGGAGGGAATTCGACTCGTGCTCAATCTTCGCTCGGCCATGAAAAGGTTCAGCGATCAAAACACGGCAAGTGCAAACGCGCAAACTTTGAAAATGAGATAAGGCGGGAAAACGAGGAAATTTTGTTGTGGAAACATTGTTGTTGATCATATTTCTTGGGAGAGATTTTGTCACCTGGCTGAGCAAAACTAGAAACATTTCGCAAGGATATGCTGGCGCATGCGCCTTAATTATAAATATTGCGCATGCGCAACATGTGAAGTGCAGCCCTGCAATCTCGTACCCGGACCCAATTTTTTTCTTACTGCGCATGCTCGACGTCGAGGGTGCGCAAACAAAATGTTTGGGGTCCGAGATTGGCAGCCCTGGAGTCAACATTGCTGCTTTTGTTGCGGAGCCAAAATTGTCCTCCTTTGCCCAGGCATTGTGGATAAAATTTAAATTTTAAATTGTAGTATAATTTCATAGAGATTCCAATGTTCTGATTGGTGGAAAGGTTCTAACTAAGTAAGGGTTATCAAACTTCCGTTCGGGGGTATGGGATTTATTCAGCGAGTGTTCGCCCCGAGTACGCATCCCGAGGACGACACCCGAGGTGAATAAATCCCCATACCCCGAGCGGAAGCGCCATTTTTTTTCACAATATCTCTTCATAAATCCTTAGGAAGTATTGTTTGCGAATTGCATACAATTCCTGTTCACCAGGCTCCTCATTGTTTTGTTTTTCTCGGTCCTTTCAATTAACTAGCTTGTAGTGTAGTGGATAGGACAGATGTGGAGGGGGATATAGATTAAAATGCAAGGGCAAACATATATTCCCCCGCAAAGAACAAAGAAACTGAGGTGTGATATGAAAATATGAGATGCATGTATAATGCATGCGCGCATTAATCTGATTAAGAAATGAACAACATCTCGACTGAGGAAGATCACACTAAAATTAGTACGTTGACCGAGGTTGAGAAAGATAGGTTTGATAATAAAAAATAAGGCAAGCTTTCAAAAATCGCAAAAATAAGAGAGAATGTATTGCTTTGGGGACGGCTCCCAAAAACATCCAAACATCCCGGCAAATGACTAATAGCGACTTATTTTTGACAGCGCGATGAATCTGCCATAGATTTGTATGATCATATGCTTGATGTTCTCCCACGCGCATATTTCAATGACGCACCGCATGTTCAGAAAAAAATAAAAAAGTTATTAGATTAGTCTTGTTTTTTAAGTTTCCCTGTTTTTTTTTCTGAAATTGTGCAAAAACAATTATTTGCCTCCATCAATCTTAGTGAATATTGTTCGACTGCGTCTCTAAATATTCACCAATAGATGCATTTTGACTTCGTTGAATAATTGTTAAATACTATTTCATACTAGACTATACTACGAAACAACACTGAGGCAAACAAATTCGAACCGTATCACATAATTGCTACATAAGTATCAAAATTTGGTTGAAACCTTAGTCCTAAATCCCATCTGAATTTAAATATTCTCGGAGCTGGGTTAAAAGTGATTAAACAAACAGTTAAAGTAGATGAGTGCATTGCAAAACTCGTTCTATTTCATTTATATCGTGTGCCACTCACTGAACGATTTTCAAAAGGGGTACAACTATCGGGTACCCCGCCACTTCAAAAGATCACTTCAAAAATGTGCTAAATTCTCCATTATTATGGAGGTGTATGTATAGTCGTTCTATGGATGATTTTTGGTCGAAAATGGTTAGGTTTTTTTTAAATAGATGGGTTACGTTTTTAGAAGGTTTGTATGAAAATTTGAGAAAATGAATTATTAATGATCCAAATTGCGGGGTATTCTATAATTATCAAAAGGTTTTCATTCGTACTTCAAACATACATAATTTGTTTTGGAATAAACTCTATAAACCTCCACTCCATGCAGTAAATGTCGTTTCTTTTCGCGCGCACAATATTGGCAAGGAAATAATTATAGCATACTGACCAATCAGAGCACAGGATATGGACTCCATGTTTTGTAAATTTCAAGACGTCGAAATGTGTAATTAATACGTCAACCTGATCGATTGGATGAGATTGTTGTTCATGTTGGATTTGTGCTGGTTTGAATAGCAGTTGCCTCCTCCGCTTATCGATTCAACGAAATCATGATTTATAATATATCATGCATTATTACAGCGTCAATTACCCGTCGCGAAAGAATTGCTTCCTTAGAATTCAAACACGAATACCATTGATAGTTTTTATTGAAATCTCGAATATCCGTTTTACGTGAACTAGGGAATGAAATCATACATTGGGAAACTGCGTTAACAAAATAAATAACGGCATACTATATGGCATGGATGTAGAGTTAAGTTACGTCCGAGCCAGAGATCGCTTTGTTTTCCTGTTCTTTGAAGGCCCAAGCAACAGCTGCACGGCGAAATCAACGCCGGCAAAATTAGAGCCATAAAATGATTCGTCTAGTATTACTGCCTATGACTTTAGAACAAATTTCTTTTGAGAAAAGATGTTGAGCGAGTCTTGCATTTTTACCACAAATTATAAGGCATGGTCTAGCGTTACAACGCGCTAGAAATGTCAACATATCGGGAAATCCCTCAATACCCTTTGCAAAATACGGTTTTACCATACGAAATACGCTTAAGCTGTCTTAATGTCGGATCTTTTTCTTTAACCACACGTCATAACACTTCACATTGATCATTTAAGAGTGTAAAACTTTAAAATTAAAATTGCGTTGAAGTCAATCCGTTTAGCTTGTTCGTGCGTGAACTGAGTTATTTTTCAAAACGCGAAAGAAATCTGCTCCGAAGTTACTGTCATAAAGTAATATACGTGATTGTGCGTTTTTTTGATAGGGTACGAATGGTTTAATCCTAGCTGGGACATGTTCGTATGCTATTACGATAGCTTCCAGCTAACTATCCCTCATGCCGACAAATCACTATACATTTGTAGCTAGCTAGATCTTATTGTTAAACTATAACCACGCACGACGCTACGACTCAACGGGAAATTTTCATTCTTATTAAAATTTCTGTATGTCGAACACATGGAAGTTTCATCAATTTGTATTCCTAACATCGTAATCTAAAAAAGAGCACCATGATATATAGAATATTTATTCAACTGTTTTAACAGCTTAGTGTAAACACGGATATGGATTTAAGTTTCAGCGCTTGAATGGTTCTTTACATACATCCAAACCGAAATTAGCAAAAACTGTTCCTAAAGCTGAGAGGGGTGTAATGTAATGACCTGAGATAACGGTTCTTTGTGCTGGGAAGGAGTGGCGAACAATGAATCAGCGAAAGGACAATCTGGAAGAACAGCGAGTGGAATAAAATCTAAATGTTGATTTGGAAGTGTCCAAAGGACCACAGTTTCTGACGTGTGTTTCAAAAGTTCCTCTTTCCACCTGCCACTGCTGTTGGAATTGAAATACCACAAACAGAAAATATGTTTGTCATGTGGACGATGCTGTGAGGGTTCGCGCGTCCGGCACATTTCGTGAAGATCCTAGCGTAAGAAAGCAGCCACCTCTTGTCGTGGTTCACTTCAATCCCTGTCTGCTTTATTCTATTGGCTGTAGGAAAATGACTGACAGGTATGTGGACAGATGTCCGAATATCTTGGCTAATTCGGTAACTCTTATGTCCGGAATAGATGTTTTTTTTTATTGTTTCTGCCGGGGATTTTCGAAGTAACCCCCCGTTGTCACCGCTTGACCAAGATAATTTCTCCAACCATATGCGAGGTTGAAAACAACTGTTTTTTTAGAACATACTTTGAACGGGCATGACTACACGAAAGCAAGGATATCAAACTTTTGGAACCTTCGCCACCAAGGTTCTGTGTTTGTTGCAATTTACAAGACCTGGTTTTCTCCTACATGCCGCTTCGGCTTTGCCAAGGGTGAAAGTAGCGTTAATAGTGGAGAAACTTGCTCCGGCTCACATGGAGCCCGCTTTCCTTGCATTGATAAACAATGTAAATGAGAATCGGGCAGTTCTTCCTTATGTCGACTTGGAAGGGATTGTGCACAGATGGGACGCACGTACGGCACCTTACGCGAATTTCCAAATCATCCAAGATCTACTTGAGAAGAATGTCAGTTCTTTCTTTTGCTTGCTGCCGCCAGGGGACAATGAACTCGTTGCTTCTTTATTGAGCAAATCTACCGTTCTAGTCTTAGGACTCGGGAACATAGAGTCGCAATGGTTACAGAAACATAAGGTAAGTATAGAACTTTCTTCGAATTATGTTTGCATTTAACGTCTTAGATTCGGTAGATTAGGACTTTGTATGTTAAGGGGGCCTGTATGTATATTTATTCATGGTGCAACTTCGCTTCGGATAAACTATTCCTATTTAATAGCTGTCAGATTTTGCGAAGCTGTGTCAAGTGCTGGTTTAATCCTGTACACGCCGGCGAACTGTTAATATGACCAGCGTGTGTTCAGCCATGTTGGTATTACTGTTAATTTACATATTCTGTCTAGAATGGATAGCAGGTAGCATATGGGTATGATGAGTGTTTTTCGGACTGTTTTTCTCTTTACCAAATTAGAAACAAAATCCGTTAAACCGGCTAAGCTATAAGCCATTCGAAATTTTCTCACTTCAGTGCTATCACAGGTAGAATTATTGAATCGAGCCTTAATCCTCCAAGTGAGTATTAACAAAGAAATCTGAATTCTAGAATTATAAAAGTGTCTCAAACTGACACACGCCGGTATATACGAGTTCACGGATCGTCAAATCAATTACTCCTTTTTTCTCGATTATCACTATTGCTTTTGGCCCTCCTTTTATTCAGTGTCATTTTCCAGCAGCAAAATTGAGAATGAATAATTTATTCCAATCTATTTTCTCAAAGGCGGCTGCTGCCTTTTGACATGATTATTTTCTCGAATTCACTTGCTGCATCGATCGTTCATGTAAATTGATGACACCAGTCAAATCGGATGGTTGTCTTTGGCTCATGATTCAGTTTTTTACCGCCTGCCGCTTCACAGCTGTGAAAAAAACTCCTTTCAACAGGCTTTTAAACTTTTAAATCCTAAACCCGGCATTCCGGACTCGACTTCGGCGATTTTTAAACTTGGGAATATTTTGGGTAACATACATTGCTCTTCACAATCTGATTAAGACAACAGTTAAAATTAGCTTGTTATTCAAGTATGACATATATTCGTTCAATTTTTGTACTCTGGATCATAATATTAATAACTCTCGATGGTAAATTACCATAACGTTCCAAGAGTGCCAAATGTTGGTAAAATAGATTCTTAGATCTCATGATAATTATGAGGAATGTTGCCCGTGTAGAATATAACAGCGACTAGAACTTCTTCGGCGACATTACAGAGTCACTGTTACTAGATAAATGATCATAAATTAGTTATTTTGTGGGAATTTAGACTGATATAGATCGCGCATTCACCTCTGTTCATGCTACTCAAAATTCAAAACTGTAATTGAATTTTACCAAATATTCAGCGAGATCTAGGGTGCGTTCGATTGACCGTATTCCGGAATAAGAATATACAGAATGATAACTACAAATCGCTTATTTCGGGAATTTTTAGTCCGTGGAATACAAGATGTATCATGAATATCATATTTCAGCAAACTTTAGTAGCTTACAGTGCAAAATGCTGAAAATGTGCCTGAACCAGTGATTTCCAGAGATTATTCCATCTATTCTTATTCCGGAATCGCGCCCCTAGTGTTTTGCTAATCACACACAGTATGGTTTGCGAATCATAGTCATGGCTCTTTAAATATCCCTTTATAAGTATTTCTTAATAAGGTATTTCAAAAATCTACTGATGAGTTTTTACATTTTTTTAAAGACCTGTGCTTCGGCCGTTATTAATATTTCCATGAGAATGCATATTATAAACAGTACCCGACCAGATATACACAGCTGTCCCTATTTTGACGTGAAAAGTTTTTTCTCAAACGAAAACCCTTTCACCTTGACAAGCGAATAGATCGAAGCTTTACAGTTTATTGATTTCCTTCCGAACTGACATGCGTAGAACTATACTTATATATATAAAGTGAATAATCCACCTTCAAGCTCGTTTAAATTTTATTTTGACCAAATATACCGCTTTTTTGTTTGAATTATTTTAACAGCTTTCGATGTTTGTAAATACTGTACATGCAATGGTCAGAATGATATATTTCTTTCATGGAGATGTGTTTGATTGTAAATATGTATGCGCCACGTCCTGGGAGTGACAGATTGCCTAAAGTATAAACCAGAGTAAGCACGGCGGAACGACCGGAACACGAGCTCACGTATTTAATGATGTCAATACTATAAATAGCATTAGACTTGCATTTGTAAAAGAAGACTAGATCTAGGTATTCTAACCAGTAATTGATAGGTAAAAGGTTTAAGGACACCAAACGATCCTTATAGCTAGGTCGAGGCAAAGTTTTACAGATAAATCTAGTTGCCCTGCGTTGAATAGATTCTATAAGCATAATGTTTCCCATAACTGACTACAGTATCCTAAGTGAGATCTGACCAGAGCTACGTACAGAGTCTTTATGGAGTTGGTAGGTAGGTCCCTTGTACAGTTTCGCTTTAGAAACCCAAGCATTCGATTTGCTTTCGCAGTTATTGTGTCAATGTGGTGATTCCACGATAGGTCACTCGTAATCATGACACCAAGATCCCTTTGAGTGGGTTCACAACTTAACTTAACGTCAAAATTAATGAAGTAGGAACGGTCAAAGCTGTAGCGTTTACGACTGATACGAAGGTTTTCACATTTTTTCGGTTGAAATTTTAGTTCATTACATGTAGACCACTCACTTAGAGCATCAAGATCTGACTGGAGGGAGGCAGAATCCGACGTAGAAGTGATGACTTTGTAACACTTCGAGTCGTCAGCGAACATAGAAATACTGGAGTTCCGCACGACATCTGGCATATCGTTAACATAAAGAAGAAACAATACAGGCCCAAGAATTGAGCCTTGACGAACTCTCGATTTAATAACCGCCCACGAAGAATAAGAGCCATTTATGACAACGCGCTGCATCCTTCCAGTCAGGTAATTACCAAACTAACTCCATAGTATTGGAGCTTCCATAACAGTCTCTGGTGGCACACTGAATCGAAAGCTTTTGCGAAATAAAGATAAATAATATCACTCTCATACCCCTTATCTAAGTCATTACAAATATCATGGAAAACCTCAACAAGTTGACTGGCGCAAGAAAAAAACATACTGGAAACCATACTGAGAATGGTGTAAAATTACGGAAACGTGAAGAACACTGAAGTTTAGAAGCGACGCACTTCTCTTGTAACTTAGAAACGATGGGCAAGAGCGAAATCTGGCGAAAGTTCTCGACCTCAGATCGGTTACCTTTTTTATAAACCGGAGGAATGTTAGCTAGTTTCCATACAGAAATAAAAAGACCAGTTCTAAGTGAAACATTAATAAAAACAGATAAAAGATGGCGCTAAAGCTTCTGCGCAGTTCTTTAATATGATGGCCAGTAGGTTGTCGGGACCAGTAGCTTTGGACGTGTCTAGAGAAGAGAGCATGCTAAGATGGTCTTTATAAATCGACTGGAAAAAGTTGTTGAAAGCTTCCGCACGTGCCAGATCGTCAGAGACGGAGACGCCCTTGTAAGTCACTTTATCTGGAACGGGTCGTTTCTTGTTTTTATAAGCGAAATAAGACCAAAAACGCTTAGGATTTAAGAAAGCATCATTAGCAATACCACGGAGGTATGCCTTTCTCTCCCGGCGGACCCAGTTTACGGAACTTTTCTATGAGCTGCACATTCTTAGATTTTTTAACACGCCTCCACAAGGTTTTC
Source organism: Actinernus sp. WN-2022 (assembly GCA_030867875.1). Lineage (NCBI taxonomy): Eukaryota > Metazoa > Cnidaria > Anthozoa > Actiniaria > Actinernidae > Actinernus > Actinernus sp. WN-2022. The sequence continues at coordinate 103,848,761 of JAOWCC010001589.1, forward strand.
TTTGTGTTGATTGCTTTCGCGAGCTCTTTGTTTATCCAAGGCGGCTTATTGGAATCCCGCCGTGGAATTTTGGCAACATGCGTGTTGATTGCAGCCCAGACAAGATCAGTCCATTGGTTCCAAGCATTGTTAAGACCCTCTTGGGACGATATTTCATCAACACCCGTACTTAGCGGTAATAAAGATAGATCTTTGTTTAAGGATTCGAAGTCAGCATTTTTTAAGTCAAGGCGATGTTAAAATTTGAGTCCTTGAGTTTGAGCTCAATGTCAATGTCAAAAATAACTGGGTAGTGATCAGACGGAAGGCCAGAATCAGCATATGAAGGGCCAGAATCGATGAATGAAACCACGGTAGGAGTGTTCGTAATAACGAGATCAAGAAAGTTGCCGATTCTCGTGGGTTTGTCGACGAGCTGAAAAAGGTATAAATCCGTAATAAAGTTTGCAAAACAATATTCATCACTTGTGACAGAGTTTGTAAAACCAGAGCCCTCTATCCAATCGATGGAGGGAAAGTTAAAGTCTCCCACAATAAATACACTGCAGTACTTGTCCAGGTGGAGAGAGCCTACGAGCGACTTGAAGTTCTGAACAAAATCGCGATCAGACGGAGGCCGGTAGCAATTAATTAATAGAGCATGCAGTCTTGCTCGACGTGAAGTTGATTTCAACCAACACACATATTTCAACGGAGGAGGATGCTTCGAAGGCAAGTAGGATTTAACTGCAGTCAAAGTACCACCTCCAACTCGGCGATTTTTCCGATCATTATACGGAATAAGTTATATCCAGTAGGAAGAAGTTCAGAGTCACTAATGGCATCATTCAACCAAGTCTCGGTAAGACAAATAATGTCAAGGTCGTATCCATAGGCAATGTCTCTGAGATGAGCAGATTTGTGTTCGTAGTGCATGATCTCCGTCAGCCACAACAGCCTTTAGACTTCTTACATTTTGAAGGAAGCATCGCAGATTATATTTAGGCCCAGGATTTGAGTCTGCATCGCCGCACCTCTTCAGGCGCTCTAGTTGGAACGAAGCAACGCTGTTGGAGTAGTAATTGACTCTTGGGTATAAAAATCTCTTTGTAACTCTGGATCGATTCATATTAGCCCGAACAGACCATCCAGATAGCGAGCCAAAGCCATTAGGAAGCGTTTCGTGGAGAGAAGAAGGCAGGATCAGCATGCAACAAAGCAGAAAAAGTGAGGGAGTAGCAGGAACTCTGAGAGAGCAGTCTTCCAGCCATTACCATTGAAAAGGGCTATATGTTATTTATCATCCCCAAATCCAGCATTTCTTCCTCGCCTTAACTGCTTATACTTGAGCTCCGGCTTAAGCGCTCAAACATTTTCATCAAATATCGTGTTGGAACGTCAACTTGAACACGTTACTGAACTGGGTAAACGGTCACATAATGTTCGATTGTTTAGCCGCCTGCACATCAAACAATCAAACATCTTGCCAATCACAAATTGACTTGCAACATTGAGATTCAGCGGCATTTCACAAAAAACGCTCTTCGGACTCAATCTTGTAAGATGTTAGTGATGAATGATTGATGTACAGGCGGTTAAACGATCAAACATTGTGCATGTGGCCGTTTAGCCAGTTAGGTCAAATGTTCAAGTTGACGTTCCAACGCGATGTTTGATGAAAATGTTTGAGCATTTAGCCGGGGCTTAGGACGCCGGGGTGGCGCAGTGGTTAAGCGCTTCGCCTCTCACCTCTGTGGCCCAGGTTCGATCCCGGACGCGGCGCCATATGGGAGTTGAGTTTGTTGGTATCTCGCCCTTGTTCCGAGGGTTTTTCTCCGGGTTCTCCGGTTTTCCTCCCTCCTTTGAAACCAGCCTAAATTCCAATTCGGAATACTTAAATATAAGCCTCTGGCTTGGGAGACCCGGTAACGGCTTCCTGTATCTTCGACGTAAAATAACGCATTTATTTATTTTATTTTATTGACCGTTTCCAGAAGAAACGGCTACACTGAATGATCACTACAAATCATTTATATCGGGATTTTTCAGGAATACTAAATGTATCCTGAATATCATATGTTAGCAAGCATTCGTAGCAGTTACAGTGATATGCCTGAACCAGTGATTTTGAGAGACTTCACGATATTCCGGAATGCGGTCAAATCGCCGAACGCGACCTTATATTAAACAAAACTAAGCAGGCGGCTATTCTGCACTGTTGCCCTCGCGTGCAGCACGGCATGCAGTCGTCTTTTTAGGCGGGAAAAAGTCATTAAAAATGGAATTTTAAAATTCTAATTAAATTTTACTGATCGATACTGATGAGTTGCAGTTGCAACTGATATCTGCATTAGCGATCCAGGAAGTCGGTATATATATCTCTCACTATTTTCCTTGCTTTTTAATAAATAGAGCGGTCCTGGCACATTAATTTTATATGTTCTTATTAGGTTTTGTTTATTCTGGATTTGTTTTAAGCGCTAGCCATGAACTGCAATTCAAGTTCATCAGATCTAATGCCTGCACCAGTCAATTCCGGCAATGCCCCTCCCCCCGGGCCAACCGCCGGGCATTAGACATATTTGAAAAACAAATTCCAAATTCCCCACGGTACGGTGGAGACAAGAAAGGTGTTCAAATGCCCCACGGTACGGTGGAGACAAGAAAGGTGTTCAAATGCCCCACGGTGGAGCCAAAGAAATAAGGAAAAATGACCCACCTCCGGGCACGTCCATATACCTACCCCGAGTACGAGTATTTTGCATCAGAGTGAAATGAATACGAGTCGGGCTTGACAGTATAAAATAGTTCAAACAAGCAGTTCAGAAACTAGCATGCATTAACGGGGGAAATGGTCTTTATTAAGGTGGTATGATACCAAAATTGGGACAATTTTTTAAGATTTTCTAAATGTTTTTTTTTCTATCTCGCAAAGTGTCAAATTTAGTGCTTAATAAATGTAACATTTTAGATTTTTGAAGGTTTTTTCCCTATTTTCTGAGGTTTGTTGTTCGGTTGCTAGGGGCAACGGTTTTGTTGAATCAATTGAATCAATGTTTTAACTTTAAGTCCATTTTTCTCAGAAAGCAAGTTTTTGTACAACCTGTCATAGCTTAACTCTTCTACTTTAAAAAAAACTATGCAAGATATTGCAATGGAACCTGGTGTAGCTCTTTGACAATAATACCAAAATGAACCAAAAACATTATTATAGGATAAATTCAATATGGGTGGGGCCCGGAAAATGATATTTATGAAAATAGTCCTAATATTCTCTAATTTGAATGTAACAAATTGTACATGTTTAGGTTCATTGCATAGTCCCATCTATGTAGAACATTTTCTAAACCTTTCAGGGATAAAGCATTTGTATTTATAGAGCTATTAGCGCAGAGCTATCATAGCGATGTTCAAAGGGCGTGTCCTGGTTACCATGGCAACTGTTGATGTAAAAAACACTGCCAAACTATTTCTCTAATGCGTAGTCCACACTAGCAAGTTTTCCTTGACAAGTTTTCCTTGACAAGTTGCCTTGTTCAATAACTGGCACGCCAGTTTTTCAACAAGTAGACTTGTCAAGGCAAAACTTGTCATTTTTCGTCGTCTACACGAGCAAATAAAACTTGTCAAGGGAAAACTTGTCAAGGAAAACTTGCTCGTGTGGACTACGCTTAAGTGAGAGGAGAATATGTTATTAAAAACAATTTGATTGACACTTTTTCAAATTTTGTCAAAATTTGGGTATCATAGCACCTTAATTTTTAGACCTGATAAAACACGTGCTGCGAGTTTATTAAACGACTTCAAAAACTTAAGTACTGTTTAAAACACGAACAGCAGTGTTTTATCAAGTTGAAAAATTCGAATACTGTGAGTGTTTTAAACGGCTTCAAAAACGCTTTAAGAATAGACCCTATGCATAAGTCCTGGTAACTAGCATGTCAACGAGGCCGGTAGGTCCTCTGGAATGTTGAAATTGAAGCGCCGGGGAGATTGTGAAATGCATTGAACGAATGTTCAGTGAAACAATGCCGTTAATTTGCTATGCGCCTGGCTGGTTGTACTATAAAGGAAAATAAAGGATAAATGAGGACAGATTAGCAACTTTTTTCAACTAAACAATCATGTTCAACAGGTTTAACACCTCCTGCTAGCATTTCAACTTCAACATTCCAGAGGACCTACCGGCCTCTTTTTCGTGTTGTGACCGCGCGACTGGGGTTATGCATAGCGTGTATGCAATGAAAGAAAGACGTACATCTCAATTTTTTTTAGTAGGATGAAGTTTTATATAAAGTTTCATCCTAATTAGAAATTCACTGATAAAGGCCCAAAATTTGCTGCGAGTTTATTAAACGACTTCAAAAACATTCACATGTAAAGAGGGTAAAGAGACCTTTTTTCAGTTATTTTGGCGATACGACTTATTTTGGCCGAGAAAATCCAAGCTAAAAGTTTATGTAAATTAGGATGAAATTTTCAGGTATAAAATGTCTTCACAGTCATTGATTTCCTTTGTTTTTGCTTCATTAATTATTCATGAGTTTTTGAATGGTTACTTAATGAACCATTGAACCTTTGTATTCACAACCCCGTGCAAATATTGGAGTAATCACCGCCTGCTATTACCAACATCTCAAGGGAATGACATGAAGAAATTACCATACTACATTGTATGTTGTTTGTTTGGCTGGCTTCAAGCGGACGTTTCGCAATGCTGAAAGCTTTTGTGGCAAAGAACAAGCTAGGGAAAGAAGAACGTAAACTTCTCAAACTCATTAATAATTCATGCCTTTTTGAGTCAATTAGAGGGCTGCATTTGGTCATATGCAGGAATCTGGATATGAAACAATGAAACACTATATGAATATCGCTCGTGATCGTTCATCTGTGTTCTCATTGGGCATCATTCATGCATGTATTGGACCTAATTAAGCTACAAGGATTACAGCATAAGTATGACTTTATATGGAGAAGTGGAGAAGTGAAGGAGAAGTGAAGGAGAAGACGGAAATAAAAATAGGTGTCCAGAGTGTGATTCTAACCATCATCCTCATGGATGCTCTTGACTACTAGTCGGCTGTCTTGCCTACTATGCTATCAGGCCGTTTGTTGAAATGACCGTGACAAAATAACAATCACAACCCTTGTAGTCTATATAATTGCATGCAATAAAATTCCAGGCAAACAATACTTTCTAACTGATTCATGAATGCAGGTATTGTTTTCGATTGAGAAGTCATATAAAAAACTCGAGCTTCGTGTTTCACCAGGGAATCCAAACACCTCGAAAGAATAAAAGCGGCCTCGTACTTTCATCTTTCTCGGTGTTTGGATACCCTGGTAAAACACTAGCTCTCGTTTTTATAACTTTTTATAACTTGAAGCATTTGGTATCGTGGTTGACATCGATAAAGTTCAAGACTTGGAAAGCGATGTGACTGACATGACGGCAGACTCTAAATTTTTGACTCCGGCACAAAATATGAAGAGGATGTTGGTAAGTTTAATGCACGTTTTTATTATGTTACGGCTTTGAGTTTGGTTTAATAATTGGGACTAAACAGTGGCTCGGTAAACAAGTAATGGTAGTTGAATAACTTCATTTAAAAAAAAAATCTGTGTATCTCGGTAGCCTGCTGATATTAGTAAATTTAGTGCAAAATTGATTATCTATATAGGTACCTTTAATGATCCGTGTACTTTTTGCTATCTTTGGGTCTTTATCAGTGAATTCTTAATTAGGTTGAAACCTTTATATAAAGATTCACTTTAATTAAAAATCTTTATATAAAGATTCATCCTAATTAGAAATTAACTGATAAAGACCCAAAATTAGCAAAATGATAAACGTAATTTAAGGTACCTAGATAAGCAATTACCATATCCATTATTTTGATCAATTAACCCCATTTTCCCCTAGGACTCGGTGAAGTCAAATCCCTCCCCGATCTTTTTAGAATGATGAGATTTTATCAGGCATAAAGGAGAATGCACGTGACCAATTGCTTCATCTGATTGGACAACATGCTTATTAATTATTCATTACTTTTTGAAGAAGAATTAAAATTGAGGGTTTTGGTTAATAATTAAACAGCATCCTACTCTTGTCATGTTACCTCTTCTGTTTGCACTCAAACTCATTTTACAGGATGGTAGTACCATTAATAATAATAATAATAATAGGCCATATTTATAGCGCCATATACCACAGTCTCATGGCGCTTTACATATTACTGACATATTTTCGTTTTCCATTGTAGTTGAATCATGTCAATTGCATGTGAAATAACCTCACTTATAGTTTGGACAGGATATTTTTTTACAGGCTATCTATGCTTGGAAAGCAATATCCTTAATTATGGACAAGAAGAAGGCGTGGCAGATCAGATGGTCTCCCAAAAATGAAGTCACGGCAACTTGAAGATACATATGTTGTGCTTAATACAAATCTTTGCGATGAACTTGAATTTTTAACCACCCACTCCAACCTTAGTTTGGTTCTGAATTAGTGTCCATTAGTAAGAGAAGGCAAGGGAAGTACATTTTTGCCCATAGCTCTTGTCTGGAAAACAATTATATCACAAAACTTGGTCAAATAATTCGTTACTTTATAGTTAATATACAATATACACCGATTCTGAAGGAAAATAATGGACATTTACAGGAGCCCACTGACATTTATCAAGGGCACCCAACGAGTACTTTTTGAAATTCGTTTGAAACCAGTTGTATGCAGCTCATCTAGCCATTTTAAGGCGCCTACTATGTCTTTTGACGTATTCTAGAAAGCTATTAGCTTTTCGGATTTTCTAGGTGGAAATCGCGTCAACCGAAAATAGTATGGCAAAATATTCCCGGCCTACGAATTTGTTAGTAGTCTAGAACATAAACAAGAATGTTCTAGCCCAAGTAACTTCATGTTGCAAAGTTTTGTGGAGGTACGAATTTTTTAGGGGTTCTTTTTTCCTTTAGGCAATTCTTTAAGGTGACCTCCATTTGCTAAAGGTTTATTCTTTCGGATTTTAGATGTCAGAATTTCTTAGAGAATGAAAATGTGTTCTCGAAAACTTTAGATGGCCGCTTCACTAAATGATTTTTGATAAAAAAACAATTCTAATTCCAATGTTTTTTCCGGATCGTTCTGACTCTATTGATCAGACGAAAACGTACGAATATTTTAGGGGAAAGCTCTTACTCTATTGATCAGACGGATACGCACAAATATTTTAGGGGAAACCTTTTAGTCTCCCCTTTCTTCTATAATTTTCTAGGGATTGAAAACATATTTTCTAGTCAGTATTTCAGAAAACAATTTTCTAGGGACAATTATTTCAAATCCGAAAGTTTTAGGCTAACTTACTCTCCCGAACAGCTTTTTAACCGAAAACTTCGTTGGGTGCCCTTGATTTATAGATTTTCATTTTTTTTCTTTAATGGTGGGCACCAAATTTATCTGCTATCAACCCGATGTGCTCTCGAGTGGATAGTCAAGTAATTTGTTGTGAACTAATTTCTTTTTTCCCTCTTTTTATTTCATCCTCTATTCTCAACCCTTTTCCTAAATCCCCCTCACATTCCAGAGCCCGCGTGTTTTAGGGCGGTCCGGTCCTGACATGCGCAGTTTACTGTGACTCAACCGGAAGTAACACTACACTGAACAAGACCTGTCACTGTCATGTCAGTGTTTGGCTCTTTCAGTCGATCTTTAAAATTTATCAACATGAGTTCTTCAACTCAAGCAAGAGAAGAAGGCAATTCATACTACCGGAATGCAGGTGTTGATGGCCTTGCACCAATTCTGCGAAAGGATCGCTACGAGAAAGCTCTCAAGTGCTACAATCGTGCAAACCAACTTGCCTCGAGCAGCGACGAGGAAGCTTCGGCTTTGAAAAACATCGCGAATGCTGCGAGAAAGCTAGCTTGTTTGGCTGTTAGCCAGAACGAGAAGCGCATGGTGATAGCTCACTACTACCACGAGGCCGTGAAGAATTTTAACCTTGCTTTTCATCATGGAAAGACTTGTAAACCGTCTGAATGGAGAGAGAGTATTGCCACCTTGCTCAGTGTGTGTTTGGAAGAGGCGATGACATGGGCAGAGGATTTCTCATGTTTAGAGGATAGATTAAGACTGTTTGAGTTCTTGAGCCAAAATCTAACCATACCGCAGATTGCAATCGAGTTTCATCTTAAGATTGGCAAGATGATCTTTCACGATGGAGCAACAAAACTCCAGAACTCCGACTACAAAGGCTGTTTGTCACGAATGAGAGATTGTTATTATCACTTGGAAGAAGCTAAGCGTCTTGGCCGAGTCGCTCACGACTCTGACAGGGATCAAGAGATCAGAATATTAGAAAAGGATGTTCACTACCACACCAGTGCAGCCGAGTCCATTCAAGCTCGTAACCACGGTCGTCAGTTGCTGGACGTAGCCATTCAACAACAAGAGGAAATCAACATAGATTTGATTTGGGACGTGGTTGACTGGTACAAACAAGCAACGATCTTGGCTCGCGAGCTTGAACTCGAACAAGAAGCCATTGCCCTTAGCTACCTCGGTTATGTGTATGACAGAGTCCTCAAAATCCAGTCCAAAGCCAAGACTTATTACATGCGATCTATGCAGTTGGCCGACTCTCTCAGGCCCCGCACATTCTTCACCGATGCCTGGTATAGCGATTGCGGTATCGTCCTAAAGAGGTAAGGATATTAATGCAAATCTTCGCAAATTATTTTATGTCCATGTTCATTTTTAATGTTTAACTTGTTTCATGAAATGGACAGTGGCGTAGCCAGGGGGGGTTCCTGGGGTTCTGGTGTACCAGTGATTTCGCCCCCCCCCCCCCCCCGTGAATTTGCCCCCCCCCCCCTTCCTCGCCCACTCCCCTCTAGCCATTTACAAGGTTCAGTGCTTTATGAATACAGTCATGTTTTCCTTCTTATTACTACTGTAATGTATTTGATGTGGAGAATAGTAATGGGAAAAGCTATCAGTAATGTGTATATGTTGCAGGTCAAATTGACTCTTCAGGTCAAATTGACCCTGAGTCAATTCAACCTAGGTCAAATTGACTCAGGTTTGGCTATCAAAAAAAAAAATTTTTAGCCACCCCTCCCCTACAAAATATTTTTTAGCAATCCCCACTTCTCTTCTTACTACCACCCCCTACTTCTATCGCTTCCTTAACCCCCTGACCACTTACGTTCAGGTCACCCATCCATTTACTTACCTCACCCGATCGGGCTTAACTTCGCTGAATCACGAGGAACGCCTGGTAGATATTAATCCAGTGGATTATCGCACTGCGCCACGAAAGCGCTTGTTGATTTGAACACATCATTTATTCTCCATGTGAGTAATCATGGAACCCAGCCCTCTTGTTATGCACGCATGCGTACTGCTAACAAAATCGGACTTGGAAACATCTTTCGAAAAACATGGACGATCGCAATATTAAACCCGGTCCAAACTGTAACACATATGAAGTTTGTGTTGACTGCGTTCTTTCATGAAAACTGTAGCAATTCAAGAGAAGTAAGAAAGCTAAATCCAGAAAAATACATTGTTTATAGATGATCAGGTGTACTTCATTATGGCTCCACTCGTACTTCTCTTCAAAACAAACTGTCTTTTGCAGAGCAATCACTCAGATCACTGACAGATAAAGTAAAGGGAAAAGGAAGGGAATTTCGGTGTTTAGAGCTATAAATATATAGTCACTAATTTATTTAGGGTGTTTAGAACTATTAGTTACTAAATAATACAGACTGTAATCCTTCTTCTATTATGCTGAGATCTAATACAAATCCTAACCCTACATTTAAAAACACCCTAACCGTCAACAACGTGTGCTCACTAATATTATTTAGGTTGTTTAGAGCTAGTCACTAAATAATACAGACTGTAACCCTTCTTCTATTATGCTGAGAACTAATCCAAACCCTTCCCCTACATTTAAGAAGACCCTAACCATCAACAACAGGTGCTCACTAATGTAGGGTTCTTTAGGGCTGATTAATCACTGAAGAAAACAGTGATTACCTTAAACACAATCACCAGGTTGAATCAATTTGACCTAGGTTGAATTGACTCAAGGTCAATTTGACCTAGGTTGAATTGACTCAAGGTCAATTTGACCTAGGTTAAATTGACTTGGGGTCAATTTGACCTTAAGGGTCAATTTGACCTAGGTTAAATTGACTTGGGGTCAATTTGACCTGAGGAGTCAAATTGACCTACAACATATACATTGTAAAGGTATGCAATTAAATTTTATTTTAAAATTCACACTTCACTTTTCGTGTTGGTTGCTAAAGTAAATGCTGCGATTTTCATTGGCATGAGCAGTGCAACAAGAAACTCGAAAAGGGATTCTGCAATCCACCTACAATCTTCGTCAATCTTCAAATGATTAGTTGTTAGTATTTCTTGCCTGAAGCCAACATGTAGATGATGTAATTATTGTGGATACTTAAAGGTTTTAATAACCCGTAAATCCGCTTACTTTGCTGAATAAAGGAAGTGTTACCGACTCGCTTGAAAACTTCCTGAATAAACAAGCTATAATGAACTAATTAAGTTTTGAAATTTTCTAGCAGAAAGAATATTATTTGAAATCACTTTCTGAAGAAAAGGAGTGTTACCAACACCCTAAACTGGTGAGCACCAGTTGTTGATGGTTAGGGTGTTTTTAAATGTAGGGCTAGGGTTTGGATTAGTTCACAGGGCCATTTAGATTGATTTACATTTTATAATAGTGTTAGGAATGAGTTTGCTTGGAGTGGGGACTGTTAACTGGCTTTAATAGATCTGCTTGTTATTGGCCCTTGTTCCACATGGCAAAGTAGTAAAACATAACTGTTGATAATGTTTTGAGTTATTTCTGTGCAAATTCTCGATCATTTATCCATTTTTGCACCTTTTCACATCCTCTGTGGGCGAATCTTTGATGAGGGAACAAGAGAATATAATACAGCATTTCTTTGAGCCATTTCCATTCTTTTTCTAGTCACAGTGTTTTATCCCATTTATAAAACTATAAACGAGTACAAGGCCTAGGTTACTCCTAGATCCTCTGCACTTGTCACTTTACTGAGGTACTGTTTATCTGGGGAGGGGGGGGGGGGTCTTCAAGGTAAAAAGGGTAGGGATGACCTTTGGAAAACCTCGAAAATACCGGTACCCTAAAAAATACCAAGCCATGAAATATTGCCCACCCTAAATATCAATATTCTTCATGCAGGGCTTCTGACAGGTTGCACGGTTGCGGATCCGCACAATTTGGTCAAACCCGCACAATTCCTAAAAATCTGCAAAATCCTGCACAATTTGTTGAACATTTTAATTAAAACAGGCATTCCTCTTGTTTACTGTGATTTTTGGAAACATTTAAGGCTATTTCCACCCCATTTACCTTCCAAAATACGTCGAGAAATCCCTTGTTTTCGAACGGCTTGAGTAGATGAAAAAAAACACAAGGTGTTCCATTCATGGCTTGTGCCAGCCTGGGCTCTAGTTTGTAAAAAAAAAAACAGCAAGGCGTTCAATCCATGGCTGTGCACCAGCCTGGGCTCTAGTTTCTATTATATTGTTTTTCATTGGTGGATTGTGGTAATTGTTTTGCAAATAGCGAATCAGAGTCGTTGTTAAATAGCGCCTCGTGGCTCTTCTATGATCGTTTCGCTCTCGAGCGGAGTGTAAACAAAACTATCACATTTGAGGTCTGTTTTTGGGTCGATTTTGCGAGTTTGAAAGAAATCAATCAAAGGAATACCTTCTCTGATATCTGTTCCTTCAAATTAAAGCGATCTGGGCATTTTGGGGTCAATTTTCTGTGAGAAATGTGTACCGAAACGATAAGCGTGAAAGTATTCACAGACTCGAGAGCTTTTCTTTACCCTCTGCTCGAACGTCAGAACGAACTAGCTTTTAAATTAACAAGACATTTTTTTTTAGCCTGTTGAAATTTCTTAAAATATTGCACAATCCCGCACAATTTCCCACACAATCAACGTTTTTCCCTGCACAATGTACGTCCAAAATCCCGCACAATTTTTTTTTGCAATCTGTCAGAAGCCCAGTTCATGGTCTAAAAATCACCCTTTTTGGGATTTTGCTTGGACAACTCCTAAAAAAATACTAAATTGCCAATTTGAACTCTACAACAACCATCCCTACATCCCCCCCTGTTTAGCTCTTTTGTAGAAGTCCCCCCCTGTTTAGCTCTTTTGTAGAAGTCTTCTTCTAGATACAATGTTACGAGGTGATTTTCTTTTCTTTTGCCTTTATTTTAGCTCAGTTACTCTGTAAAAGTTGGTTCGGTTGACAGAGTTTGTTTCAAAGTATGTCATTTTTCTGTATTTCGTTTTTCTTACTTCCCTTAAAGTGCACCTAACCCCTTTTGCAATTTTTATACATATATGAATCTTTGAAAGGTTTTGGGTACTTCTGTGAAGAAATGTTTGGCTTACAAAGAATACTCTATGTTCTAGGCTTGTTTGAAATGGTGAAAATTTGACCTTTCCTGACCCATGACCACGTTACAAGAAAAAGCCTGGGTCGATTCTGGATCTTACGTCACCTCATTAATGCATTATTCTCCATGGCGCCTTTCTATCATGACAACATAGATATATAGAGAATTTATACAGTCTGTGAGTTGTTAGTAAAGAAAACAGTTATTTTAGACAAAATGCAAAACATTTATTCAACTTATTGCAAAGACGAATGAATTAGATGACGTAAGGTCCAGAATCGACCAAGGGTTTTTCTTATGTGGTCACGGGTCAGGAAAGGTCAAATTTTCACCATTTCAAACAAGCCTAGAACATAAAGTATTCTTTGTAAGCCAAAACTTTCTTTGCAGAAGTACTCAAAACCTTTCAAACATTCATAGGTATAAAAATCGCAAAAGGGGTTAGGTGCACTTTAAATTGCTGCAGTTTTCATAAAAGAATGCAGAGTCAACACAAACTTCATCTGTGTTACAGTTTCGTCCAGGTTTAATATCATCCTCATCCATGTTATATTTTTGAAAGATGTTTCCAAGTCCGATTTTCTTAGCAGTGTGCATGCACAAATATAATTAAGAGACTGGAAACAAATTAGCATAATGAGAGGGCTTGGGTTCAATGATCAGTCACTTATAGAATAAATGGTGGTGTTAAAATCAACAAGTGCTTCTTTGGTGCATTGCATTAAGCATCTGGAACATAGCTTGCGTCGCATCCGAACTGAACCCTGGTGTTCAGTTCGGATGCGATTGAATAGCTGAAGTTAAACCCAATTGGGTGAGGTACATGTAAGTAAAGTGGATGGATGACTGTTGAGGTAAATGGTACAGTAAGGTGTATGAGGGGGGACAAGGGTAAAGGGAGATTGAAAAGGGAAGGGAAAGGGGAGAAAGTAGAGTGGAGGGGTGGGTAGTCAAAAAATATTTTGTTCATGTATATGTAGGGGAGGGTGGGTGAAAAAAGAAATATTAACCTTTTGTTTTACTGAATCCCCCCAAAAAATCAAAAAATCAATTTTTAGAATCATTAATATTCCAACCTAGGTTACCTGAGATGTACCTACAACAGGTACATGTACGTAAATGTTCAGGAAGCTGGGGCAGATCCAGTGAGTAAAAGGGGGTTTGACCGAACCCCCCTGTTTCCCTTCCCCTCCCTCCCTTTTATAAAGAAAAACAGAGAAGTTGCTGTGATTGAACCCACCCTCAGAGAATCCTGGATCTGCCTCAGAGGGATCATACTATTATGTTAGGAAAGAGGGTTGGAAAAGGTTTTTTTTATGTACAGTATCAGTCATGTCAGTGCCTAGCCTGCACATCCCTCTTCCCCCTGGCATATGACATTTTTGAACCAGAACATTACAAATGCCCCACCCCAGGTTTTGTTTATAGAACGAGTGAAATGCTCTGCAGCCCTGTGATTTGCGAGTGCCTGTGCTCAGTCTTTAATTTTGAATAAATATTGTTTTAACAAATTCTTAAAATGTACAAATGTATATAAGCCAATTTTTTTATGGTTAATATCGATTATACATAAAAAAACAAGAACCCCCTGCTCACAGGTTAAACGTGGGCCTGTTCAGAACTGTTCAGAGATCAAAATTATCTCACTGAGTGTTTGCGTGTCCAGTGCAACTGCTGACTGCTTTATGGCAAAATATGGATACATTATAATTGTGTTGTTATTAAATTACTAAGACACTTTAATGTTTGGACAATACATAGGTTTATATTTCCAATATGCTAATGCTACATCAACAAAAACTTTATTGTTGAGCTCAATGACTTTTTATAACATACATGTACATGTGGCTTGCAGAGTTCCCACTAGTTTTCAAAAATAAGGGGGTACTTCCTATTTTACAAGGGTTTCCTGCCTAGTACCTATACCAATAGCTGACCCTTGATATACTTGGAGAAGGCTTGGAGACAAGTTTGACACTTATGTGGTTGTTTCTGCTGTATGCCTTAACCACGAGAATTATTTGAGCCATTTAGAACAAAAAGCTCGCTTCTTGCTGTTGGAATGTTGTGGATTGTCACAGTCACTCCAAATGTTTGCGCTTTAGATGTATTAATATTTTATACAAGTCAAATCGAATAAAAGAGCAAGCAGACCATGGACTACTAAACAGACAAACTGACGGAAAGAAACAAAACGGCTTGCAAAGAAGTCTGGATTGGATAGGCAGGTATAAACTGTCGGACCGGACTGGATCGGACCAGGTCGGATCGGGTAAAAACAATGTCAAATATCATTTTAACCGCAAATTAAAGTATTGGAAATTGCTAAGGAGGTGATTGTGTACCTTTATTCGAAGTGTTACGCTTTGAAACTGCTTCACGCTTCGAAACCGGTTCGAAACTTTATACATTTCCTCTTGGGATACTGAAAAACAAGAAAACACTACTCAAGGGAAAAGTCAGGTGATGTGAATTGGGAGAACAAATGTTCATGTTGGCTGATACAAATTGTCATTAGGGGTAATTCAACTCGTGGTAAAATCTCTGATGGGTGACTAGTTCCTGTAAAAAGTAGTGTTAATCTGCATTGGCGTGGAAGATAAACACTGGTATGATCAACTAAAAGTCGATTAAGGTATCGATAAGGTATGCTAACCGCCGTGGGGAGCGAGTAGTATAGTCCTGACACCAACTCTATATAACTTTTAAGGTATCAGGACGAAGTTCGCCAAAAGGAAGAGGAAGAAAAGCGAAAAAGCTATGCAGGATTCTTGGAACAACTCTCAGAGGAGCTAAAAGAGCTGGATGAACACAACACAAAAAACGTGGAGTTCTTACAGTTCGTCTACAATAAATATCCACCGACTCTGAACAACTGGAAGAAACCAAGTGACAGCGATATGGAAAAGTGGGCAAATGAAGATTGCAAGACGGTGAAGTCTTTGCTGCAGAAGGCTGTGATTGCTTACCATCCGGATAAAGTGGATGAAGAAAAGCATGGGAAAAAATGGAAAGTCCTTTCTGAAGAAATCACTAAACGACTAACGAATTATTACGAGTGTCTTAAATAAGGTGGACTAAACGTCTGGGCACTACAATACATTGTAGACTGCTCTAGAGTGTGGGCCGGCTGAAAAACAGTTTTCATTTTATCTACATGTATATGACTACAAAGACACTAGAACTACAGAAAGACCTGTACTATAACAATGACAGTTCTGCGAACGTGTAGAAACTGCATCAATAGAGTCTTTAGGGTCTATGTAGCTACTTGTACATCAATAGAGTCTGTTAGGGTCTGTGCAGTTACTTGTACATCAGTAGAGTCCGTTAGGGTCTATGTAGCTACTTGTACATCAATAGAGTCTGTTAGGGTCTGTGTAGCTACTTGTACATCAATAGAGTATGTTAGGGTCTGTAGCTACTTGTACATCAGTAGAGTATGTTAAGGTCTGTGTAGCTTGTGTTACTTAACAGAGCTTGCATATATTTTTATAGTGTCACAATCGTTCAAATAACAAAATTTCTCAGGAATAGTGGACTCGTTACATAATCCTGTTGTAATCCAATCAACGTTTACCTGATCACGAACAGTTCCAGTATCTTTCTGGTCACTGAGATAGGAAAATGCAATCCCTTGTCGACTGGGTCAGCGAGGTCCCACCTCCCTGACTGGGCGAAGAGTTGCGTTAAGTTCAAGTTCCCGTTTATTGCTAAATTTTAAATTTTGATTTTTATATCTTAAACGCCACTGAGAGTAAGATGGCATTTGTGGTGACATATTGGAATTAAAATTATGCGTAATTACTCGGGCTGCCTGTGGCAGCGCCGAGTCTTAAAATGCAAGTCGTTATTATTTTTTATTTATTTTTTATTTCATGTCAGACGGATTCTGCGCATGCGTTAAAGGTCAAATTCAAACCAATCAGATTGCACTGTGCTGGTCACGCAACAATCGCCAGGTTAATGTATTTATATAAGTGAATACAGTAAATCAAAATGGTCGACCCGCGAGGGCGAAAGCCTTCCAACAGGCTCGGGATATTTCAACTGGCGCTCTTGTTGACCATAAAAATACATGAACAACCAGGAGCCGTAATACATTCGATCAGCGCTGTTTGGACAGATCCAATGTACATTTAGAAACGTAAGCGAAATACAATATCCAAACACGTTTGGATATCAACGGGTATCGAATTATAATCAAAGGTTAGATCTCGTCAGGCGCGCTCAGATAAGAAAGTTCAAAGCTCTCAGACTAGGCGAGACAAGGAGATATCACTTTCAATGAGTCATTGTCGGAAATCTATTCCATCGTGGGCGGTCTTGTACAGCTAAGGCATGTTTTACGACAGAATAACCAGAGTCTTTCTACTGGATTGAGAGCTCGAGACATTATACATGTCGGCTAATATGGGGAAAACTGAAACAAAAAATGAACTTTGACGGCAGAAACCCTCAATTGAGCCAAGCGGAATATTTACATGATCCGCTAAGATTGTTACAAATCTTAGTTAAGCAGATGTTTTCAGTGTATGCCAACTGAAATGCGGCAACTACACGAACAAGAAGCATGAACTGCCAGCAACGAGAGAGGAAAAAGTATTTTAAATGCACAGCGCTAGCTGAAATAGGGCATATATATAATATCTGAGACGTTAAATTACGTTACTGTGAAGAGGATCAAAATTCAAGTTTTGTAGCTTGAGACTGTCTTCTGCCGTGACTCGTGAGAGAAATTGGAAAAGATCTAGCTGTTTCATTCAGACACTGGCAAATTTATTGAAAGCTACGGGCTTACTTTATGAGATTATTATTCATTGTGGAATGAAAGGAAACAGGTTAGCTGAAAGTTAAGTTCGAGGTAGGCTTCGACTTTCATTCCGATTCAGTGCATATGTGCACGAAGGTGGGTGCTGTCAACAACACTACCAAAAGATCCAAAACGAAAGTTCAGTTACGTACGTACTGTAAGTAAACTCTTTTTGATTTGAATAAATTTCCTCTCAGTTTGTCTGTTAATGTACTTTTCCTTCTAATTATCGCTTTATTTAACATCTGTGATTTAGAGTATGCGTACCTCAGAATAAATTATTTGAAAGGTCAACTGAATTCTTGTGTCGATAAGCGCAAATGTTTTTTGTGAAACAGTCTGTGTATATGAGAAGCGGCTTAATAGAAGAGCTTTCTCATTTATAGGAATTACAATTTGTTTTCTTGCTATGAAATTTATGTTTCATTTCACATTTATTCATACAGTTTTAGCCGGACATTTCCCGAGTTTTTGATCTATTTTCAATCAAATTCAAAGTCTGAATATGTCATTGTATTGCATTTATACACTTGAATTGCCAGTATTCTGTTGTTCGAATCCTGCGTTATCATAGTCATGCCATAAAAGCGATTAATAGACCAGTCTGTTTTTTTTGACGTTCTCACTGGCGAATTAAAGAACGACTTGATACTAAGAGGATTTCAAATGAAAGTGTATTTCATCTTCAATCTCATGTGGCCCGAGTGAAAGCCCAGATATGCTCTTGTTTATTAAGATTTATGTATTTATGTTTTACATTCCACGCAAGTTGTGTGTTTTACGTTATTACCCAGCCTTTTGTGAAGAACAGTTGGGTGCTATGACAATACCATTGTAAACTCGAACTCTCACTAACTACCATTGTAAACTCGATCTCTCACTAACTACCATTGTAAACTCGATTCTCACTAACTACCGTGATTGTAAACTCGATCTCACTAACTACCATTGTAAACTCGATTCTCACTAACTACCATTTGAAACTCGATCTCACTAACTACCATTGTAAACTCGATCTCTCACTAACTACCATTGTAAACTCGATCTCTCACTAACTACCATTGTAAACTCGATTCTCACTAACTACCATTGTAAACTCGATCTCACTAACTACCATTGTAAACTCGATCTCACTAACTACTATTGTAAACTCGATCTCTCACTAACTACCATTGTAAACTCGATCTCACTAACTACCATTGTAAACTCGATCTCTCACTAACAATACCATTGTAAACTCGATCTCACTAACTACCATTGTAAACTCGATTCTCACAAACTACCATTGTAAACTCGATCTCACTAACTACCATTGTAAACTCGATCTCTCACTAACAATACCATTGTAAACTCGATCTCACTAACAATACCATTGTAAACTCGAACCCTAGATCTCACTAACAATACCATTGTAAACTCGATCTCTCACTAAAACGTATTGTCTAGTGCAGCCGATATGTGACATTTCTGATGACAGGAAACCTTTAGTTTGCTCGATGAGATAGTTTTGTCAACGAGTCCTGACACATCGGATGGGCCTTAATTATCATGATTGCACTAGCGATTTTCAGAATTACCATTAACATTTTACTTGAATTTACCGGAACCCTCGACGGTCTTGTTTCTCTGGAATTACATGTGTACCGGTGCCTTGGAGTGTATTTATGCCATGCTGGTGCGCATGTAGGAGTCACTCGTAAAAGCCTGTAAAGGTTTATTCTATTCCGTATTTTATATTAATTTGTCAATTTTACGAACATGAATTATGAAATATTTTTTTCTTTTTCCTTGAAGACTACGTTTATACACAGTTTCTAACACATTTATACATTTATGTAGTTTCTTTGATTTTCACCATCCCACATGTGCGCGAGGTTCGTCAGGTCATAACAACATATATAACTGTGCGATAGTGAATACCGTATATACGAGATCGTTTAGCGAGGTTCGTCAGTTCATAACAACATGAATACCGTATACGAGATCGTTTAGCGAGGTTCGTCAGTTCATAAGAACATGACGGTGAATACCGTATACGAGATCGTTTAGTGAGCCGGTTCGTCAGTTCATAAGAACATAACTGTGCGACAGTGAATACCGTATATACGAGATCGTTTAGCCGTAAATGTTCCCACTCATTTACACCTATTTCCACAGGCAGCCCAATCTATGAGTTTGTGCATGGAAATATAAAAAAATGTATGGATTTCTATAAATCCTTTCAAATTGCCGTACAATTTATAAATAAACATACCTTTTCGCTTCCATGTTGTTTCCTTTGTGGTTTTACTTCTCTTGGAACCATTTTAGCGAGTTTTCACAACCTAAGGGTTAGGTGAGCCGAGATGGTGAAAAACACGCACAAACTCATAGATTGGGCTGCCTGTGCTATTTCAACTAAGCCGTTGTCACGGACGAGCGACAAGCGACAAAGGATTGTCATTATAACTGGCGGCAGCTATGAGGAATGGAATACAGTGCAATTCTTGGGTTGCAATCGTTCCTAAGGGAATACAATCACAAAAGCGTAGCGGCCATCTTGGTTGGTAGGAACAAAAGAAGCAAATGTAGTTTCTTTTGTTCCTACCAACCAACATGGCCGCCAGTGCAGCCCACCAATTCGAAAATCCATTCGAAGAAACCATTAATATTCTTCTTAAAGCCTTTGATATTGATTCCAAAAACAAACGAATTCACGAGACTTTTAGCAACAACCATAATCCATTTCGGTCTGAGTATGTCACTTGTTCGGGACAACATTTTTTGAAACAGGTGTATACCTTGGGTGTATACCTTGGGTGCCAGCTGAGTCGCGAAGGCGAAGAGGCGAGAGAGAGAAGGAAGAGCGTTGCTATTGTTTTTCTTCGATCTCTCTCCTCGCAGTCACGTTTTATTTCTTCGCGCCTCTGGAACCCAAGGTAACTCATATACGAAATAGATTATCTTATCGAAAAATACAATGTATGTCATAAGTACAGTCTGACATTCTAGTTCTACAGCTAGATTACATACATACATACATACATAAACTTTATTTCAACTCGAATTTTCAGAGTAGCAAATACAGATTGAGTAATCACGCTTTAGATCAGCTAGGAGCATACACTTGGTGTCGCAAAACAATCACTGCATGCTCGCAAATGTCTGCGGCTACTGACCGAAGTCCTCTAGTTTATCGGCCTCACCTGATTGGTGTGTCACTTGACCCGATAACGCTCAGGACCGCTAGAGACTGGGACCGAGTGTGGAAATTTAATCTGATTAAAAAAATTACCCCACCACAAGAAATATGACATTTTCCACACTTGGTCCCAGTCCCCTACTAATTTCCAAAGTGGCTAATTATCATAGTTGCATGACGTCCGAAAGAAAATATTTGAAAAATCATTTATAAAATAACCAACCGACTGAACACGCACTGAGATTGGGTGAAAGCCAATAGAATGTTTCTGTTGAGGAAACATTATAACAATTGCTGGTTTTCACTCAATCCCCAGAGATTCAAATGACAAAGGGCATGGCGGCCATGTTGGTGACCCAACAAAAGAAGCTAACGAGGAATCTATTGTTTAAGGGCACCAACATGGCGGCTATGACGTCACGTGCAAACCAGCAATAGAGTGTGTCTGTCGAGGGGCTATCGGCTGATAGTTGCCCGCGGAATTTGATGTTCTTAAAACAGATGTAAGCCCGAGAACGAAGGAAACTATCAGCCGATAGTCCCGAGACAGACACACTCTAATTTAGTTCTATTGCATGTTTTTATTGTTCAACGCAATTTTTTGGACAGTGCCCCACGGACGACTGTCGCCTGATGGCGAACCAAGGAGAGCGCGCGAAACTTTTGTGGTGTACGGGTCATGTGATAAAGTAGTTATTGTCTCTGTTTAATAGCACATTTTCCTTGTTTCCATAGAAATATAGATACTCTTTATTTATCCACGTTGGTTCATCATTTCAGTAAAAAATGCTCTCTCTGAACGACGTGTCCCGCTAAACTAGTAATTATTATATAATATAAAAAATATATAAAATAAATAGATTATACATGATAATGAATCAAAGAATAATAACTATAACATACAATAGGCTTACAATCTAAATTATCTTTGAAGTTTCACAACGAAAATTTCTAGGCAGTGTATTCGAAAGAGCTGTTCAACTGTATAGGAACACGAGTGGAAGTTTTAGAGAACGAGAAATGGCTATGATCGCAGAAACACAAGCCCAAGCTTCATTCTCAAGCTAATAGACAGTTGTTTTAAAAACATCAAATTTCCACGGGCAACTATCAGCTATTATAGTTCACCCCGCGCGCGCTTTCCTTTCAAAACCATTTACAAAAGTCACGTGATGGAAAAAACTGCTCGATTTTGTGCTCGTTTTGTCGCTATTAAAACAAACTATGCTGTCATATGATAAAAAAAAACGTATTGACTGAATTAGGTTTGACCGAACGCCGGGAATATATTTGGCTCGCCGTCATCTCGCTGGGCTCGGTCTGTATACGTCATGACTGTGTAGCCGAAACGTCGGGAATATACGAGTATTTTTTTAGCCCTAACATTAACATTTTATATTGTCATACCGGACGTCATGAGCCAAATACTTTGCCGTCCCATTCGATCAGTCAATAAGTACCTAAACATTGTATAATTGTTTGTATAGCTATAAAACAAACTTTAACTTCTGTGTTCTCTCTGATTTTTAGGGAGACAGCAATCTTTACCTGTCAATGATGCCATCAGAAGCACTTCAAGCCGCCGTTATGAAGGACATTTTACTCGAGTACGAACAGAGCAGGTTCTCTTGTATCACCACCACGTCCGCTAAGCACGACTCGTTTTGGTTGTACCTGTTTCAGTTTGTAGTCAACGTTCGACCAAATGGTTCTGTGTCTTTCCCACAGTGCATCACCCTTGAGAAAGATACTATGATCGAGCAGATCTATCAAGCTCTGACAGCAATCAAAGCGAGCGGTGTCAAGATCCTCATCGTCCATTCCGCAGCCTTCAGTAGCAGGACAATCCTCGAGATTGCTCAAAAGCTGAGTTTAAGGAGCCTTGGCGAAGATCTAGTTTGGATTTTCACCGATCAAGCAATGGATAATGATGCATACTTTTTTCCAAAAGGTTCTATAGGGATAGCAAAAGTGTATAACGGATCGCAGGAACTCTCGCCAGTGATGGATACCCTTTATGATGTCGTCCTGCACGATTCTGTGGATCTGTTTAGTAAAGCTTTAGATTTAACATTGAGAAAGATCCCCGATCGGCTTCAAGTGGATTGCGCGCAAGGAAGCCTTCCAGTAAAAACAAGGAAATTGTTGTATAGGTAAGAACAAGAGAGCATAAGTAAGAGAGGAATTCTTCAATACGCGCGATGATAATATCTAATAAAATCTATTTTTTAGTAACCGGAAGCAGCTGAGAAGTGCGCGAGAGCGAGACAATCTCATGGCGTCTAAAATAACTCAGAGGAAACTCGCGCGCTTATTGGCTGAAAACCGCGTTTGTATGAGAGTCTATAGACATAAATGATCTGCCATTGCGCGGTGGTGTTGGCGCGCGATTGTGAATGAAATCAAAATGGCAAACAACAAGGAAGACTGTTTGTCAGAACGGACCAAACGTTCACCTTCAATGTGATTATAAGTAAGCCAAGATGGCGGTCATTAAAAAAAGGACGAGCTCCTTAGGAGAGGAATCGCTCACTTAATTAATTCATGAAATGACAATATAAACTAACTAAAACCCTACCCTGAACCATAAAAAACCCTAACCGGTCAGTAAACAAGATCTTTCCTACCTAGAGCTAGGGTTCTCAAGAAAATGGTGAGGTAATAAAAGTTGAGAGATTTTCTGGAACTCGAACCCCGCTCCTCCTACTCGTAAGGCAAACTACACTAAACAATCACCGTCACTCAATTACTGTCAATTTTTTTAAACCACTGCTAATCTGTGTATTTTTAGGCAATCAGAATTAGTGATCGATTCCTCTCCATAGGAACTCTGAAAAAAGCGGTACTCCCGGCCGCGGCAGCAACACCGCCAGCTACGCATGCGCAGGCTAAAATAGGGTTTGGCATGTCTTCCTTTCTCGATTTGTAGGCAGTGATTACTTATTCTTAATTTCGTGATTGTAATTCTGTGTTTAATGTTTTTAACAATATTCAGATAATCTTCAAATTCACAAATGAGCATACCATTTCCAGGCGGTGGGGGATGGAATATTTGTAATTCATGGATTGGAGGTGTCGTGGTTTTCAGGTTTTACTTCGTTCTCCCAATTCAACATCCCGTGTCAGGTGTTTGTTAACAGAGAATAAAGACATGGAAAATGAATGTTATTACTTAAATTAATAACGAATGAATTGAGCTCGTGATCCCATGGGAAAGGCTTTACTGGATGGCAAACAAACTTCAAAACGTTTTAGAAAGATCGACAATCGATTGGAGGTGGGAAATAGCATTTGCTAACAGGTTTTGCTAATAAGACCAGCAGCCCTTCACCTCTCAAAACCTTGCATTTTATTGGACCCCATTTGGATTTGTATTGTTGCAGGGTTTGGCATTGTTTGGATAGCCAGTACTATTCCACGTTCCGAGGAGGTGAAGGCCGCCCCAATAAGACTACCGATCTCGTACAAGTGAACTCAGATTGTTTTGCTATCCAGTACAATTACAGCCACGTGATCGTATCTTGCAAAGGGACATTACGCATGATGTTGCTATTCTTCGTTTGCATATGACGTCATCGCGGCCATGTTGGAGGACATTCATAAAATATTTCTCGTTAGCTTTTTTGTTATTTGCTCCCACATGGCCTTGTCCCACATGGATTTGTCATTTGAATCTCTGGAAATTAGTTTTTAAAGCAGCTATTACGATATGTTGCGTGTCCATTTTAGCTAACTACTCTTTTCTTTAATCTCAGCGAAATAACCAACAACATTTTCTCAGGCAAAACTGGTCACATTGAGTTCTCGCCCATCGGTGACCGGATTTCCTACCGATATACCATTACAAAGGCCGTTGAAGTACCGAGAGGTACCAAGCACTGGCATAAAGTAGGCACTGCAAACATGAGAATGGACCCTAACGATGGGCCGAGGTCCTTTGAAGCCTTCTTACAGCGAGATTTGCCTAACCCTAGACATCTAAAGATCGTAACTATTGAGCACAAGCCCTTCACGATGCTTAGAAAGCCTAGCTTTAGCAACAGGATGGGAACTAGCTGCCCCTCGAGTAACAGCGTAATTTGTAGACGGTATCTGAACATGACAGCGTCGCAATCAGGAACTATTGGAAGGACTATAAAACCATCGGTTCATGGGGACGAAGCGCACGAGTTGTTCTGTTGTTATGGCATCATGATTGAGTTGCTGCTCTTAATTCAGGCTAAAACTGGGTTTACTTTCGATTTGTACCTTGTGCGGGATGGCAAATTCGGCTCCTACGATGCGAAAATTAAGCACATGAACGGAATGATCGGAGACGTATCTCGCGGCGTGGCAGACATGGCATTAGCAACGATCACCATCACACACGAACGCTACAAATATGTCGACTTCACGACACCGTACGCCGGCACCTCGCTAACCTTCCTAGTCAAGAGACAACGACACAAGAAGTATCCTTTCCCCGAATGGTTACAGGATACAAGACTGATGAAGCCGTTTAGTGTATGGCTATGGCTTACATGTGTCGGGACCTTCCTCGTTGTTGCAACGGCAGTTTGGTTGATTGAGAAGCTGACAAAATATCGCAAGATGAAGTCAGATTATTTTCTCCCCTTCGAGTATATGGCGTACGTGTTTGGGAACATGTTTCACGTTCCGTTAACTCGGATTCAAGCCAAGACGTACGCTGTACCAGTGTTGATGGTCGTAGCTAACTTTGGCGCATTGGTTCTATTCAGTTCCTATACAGCTAATCTGCTGGTATCCCTGATTGTTGTGGATGACGTTACTGTTGTAACAGGACTCGAAGACAAAAAGGTAAAATTAAATCAGAAGAACATATTTAGGTTATTTTTGAACACTGAAGTTCAAAGAGCGCGCGCAAATGCGGTCACTTTCTCAGGGTTCATTAAGGATAAATAGGAAGGGGAAAAATCGAAAATAAAATAGGTAATTCGTAAGTTAGAAATACGTCATGTGTAAAAGCCTAAACGGTAATTTTAAATTTGCATCAGTCAAGTACTCCCTAACTCCACTTTCCCTCTGGCATCATTTGTTGCTTACGTTTTCGTAGTGAAAAGAAATGCATTGATGTCTGAAGTGGAAATACGACGAAAACCTACAATAGTGTTTTGTTTGTATTATGGATGACTGTGAAAACTAGTGCCAGGAGAATAAATCCCGGTATTATAAGTTAAGCACTGGTATAATCAACTAAAGTCGATTAAGGTATGCTAACCGCCGTGGGAAGCGAGTAGCAGCTGACGTTTTGAACGTTAACCCTTCGTCAGAGCGAAGGAGTAAGGGCTGACGCTCGAAACGTCAGCTGCTACTCGCTTCCCACAGCGGTTAGCATACCTTAATCGACTTTATATAGTTAAGTTGATGGTATCAGTGTTTATTTTCCCCGCCGACGCAGACCACTAGTTTTTGCAGGAACTAGTCTTCCATTGTATTATAAGTCGATGAAGGTATGCTAACCGCCGTGAAAATTTAGTTGTATCTGACGTTTTAAGCGCTTTAGTCGCCGTATGATTATGAAAAACATTTTCAAGTTTATAGCTGGTGTCTTTGATGACAGCCTTCTTCTTTACTCTAATTTAGTCTGTCTTCAAAACTTAATAATATTCTGTAAATCTTAGTGTTCCAAGAGTACTTTTGGCCATAATTAGAAGTTATAGGTAAGTATTTATCATGGTTCTGACCAAACATCAGAAACAATACTGGTGACTCTTTAACAGACCTTGGCAAATTTCCCACTTCACGTATATGTTATCTGAAATGCAGGCGTTTCTTGTGGCAGTTAGTAAAAAGAAAAGGGGGAGGGAGGGAGGGAGGGAGGAAGGGAGGAAGGGAGAAGGAAAGCCGGGGACGGAGATTCTTCTCTTCCATTGCGTCCCAACTCTCTTCGCGTTTTCACATTATACCTAGTGCATCTGGTAGAAAATTCCTGCAAGAAACGAATAAATTGCAGGCCTATGATATATTTTACGTCAGCTTTATTGTTACTTTTTTGTATCAGCTACTCGACCCACCAGAAGACTTCACGTTCGCAACAATACATGACACGAGTAGCGAGGATTTCTTCAGGAAAAGCGAGAACCCGATGCTAAGGAGGATTTACAAGAACATGAAACACAATGTCGTGAGAAACTTCTCTGAAGGCGTTGCTAAAGTCAGATCAGGGTAAGCGAATCAGCGACACATGGGACAGAAATCTGCTCTCAGTCTCAGACCAAAAAGTTTCGCTTTTAAAAAAAAAGAAGAAGAAAGGAACACGACCATAAAGCGAAAGAGAGCCAAATCAGTTGAAAGATGAATACTGAAAGTCGCATAAAATTTCTGCTCCGCGGTTTATTCAAACGAGCTGAATTTCATCCGCACTCGAACCATGACGTAATACAGTAGACTTAGTTACCGCGCCCTGGTAGGTTCCAGTCTCCTATCTGGACATTTTTTTAGCCGACCGACCGAGCCAACTTCAGTTTAAATATTGTTGATGCAAAAGGATTAAATTGTTGCTGCAATAGGATTACATTTTTGATTAAATTTGCATGCAAGGCTCAAGTTAGGATTAAGTTAAATTATATTATGCGCATGTGAAGATATTTGTGTATGTGCAATATTGTTTATAGTTTGCATTATTGCTATTGCTGTTACTGTTACTGTTGCTGTTATTGTTATTGTTATTGTTATTCAACTAAGAAATAATGTCGGGAAGGGGAATAGACCTTAATCACGGGGCGGCTAGGCATGTCCCGATTGTGCTTGTAAAATCCTGAAAAGTTGCTCCCTAGAATGCCAAAAAGTTCCTAAAAAGTTCCTAAAAAGTTGCCAAAAATCCAAAAAGTTGCTACCTAAATTTCGAAAGTTGCTAGTACCTGCTACCTAAATTTCACGATATTTTCACACAAAAGTTTTATCCTTCTTAATAATTGCTAATATTGGTTAAGATAAGATAAATTGATTGAAATTTGAACAAAACTATAAAAAGTTGCATTTTAAAAAGTCGCTCGCAAATATGGGCATATTTAAAAAAAAATCTTAAAGGGATACCCGAGTGAAAAACACATTGGGGCTCAAAAGAATCTTCAACATGTTCTTTGTTCAGAAAATGTATTAAAATTTGATCAAAGCTTTTTAGTATTAAGAACGAGCACCTCAAAGTTGGCCCCACGAAGACATGGGCGCCGCCATCTTTGTTTGCATTTACGGAAGTGACGTCACTTCGTCCCACCAGCGTTCTACTCTCTCACTTATTAGGTGTTTTTAGGATGATAAACGCCTTAACTGTACCTCACATACATTGTAGTTCTTATACTTATTCAGAAGTCACTCGAGTCTTTTAAGCCATGTTGTTTTGCTGTTATTAAATGGCAGTTACGAGACCTTGTTGTTCGTCTGATAATTTCTCGCCTTCCCAATGCTTTTCTTCCTCCTCCCAGTCTTCTGAACTTTTCTCATAATGTCGTCTTCATCATAATTCCGGTTTCTGTAAGAATTCCTCTGCAATCTCGATGAAAATATATCCACTTTAATTCCGAGCGTGTGAAAATCATACAAAGACAAGTAGCCGCGATACGCTGGTGGGACGAAGTGACGTCACTTCCGTAAATGCAAACAAAGATGGCGGCGCCCATGTCTTCGCGGGGCCAACTTTGAGGTGCTCGTTCTTAATACTAAAAACGTTTGATCAAATTTTAATACATTTTCTGAACAAAGAACATGTTGAAGATTCTTTTGAGCCCCAATGTGTTTTTCACTCGGGTATCCCTTTAACGGAACAAAACTTCTAATGGTTCATTTGATAAACATCAAGAAATTCGCAGAAATTGAAGTTTTTTTTTACTTTTGCGTGCTTGATTTATGCTGTAAGCCTGTAATTTGGCCAAAAGTTCCTCAAAAGTTTCCGAGCACAACTGATCGGGACATGCCTAGCAGCGGCCATCTTGAAATAAAGTCATTGCTAAACAAGTTTTAGAACGAGGCTGGGTGGGCAAGAACAATGGCCCAAAGTTGACATTCTTACTCATTTTGATGAGAAAATTAAATTTGCCTTGTCGACGTCCCCTATTATAATGTGTTTGTTTTTGGTGTCAAAAGCGAAAATGAAAGACAAATACGAATGGTTTCCTTTTAACTTTTTTCATAGAGAACTCACTGCGTTCGTCGCTGAATCAGAGGCCTTGCTCTACGACATTGCTGAGGACCCTGACTGTAGCCTGAAATTAGACGGCGAACAGCTAGAATTAGCAGGACTTGCGTTCGCTTTATCCAAGAACTCAGCCTGGGGTAGAGAAATCTCGAACGCTATTCATAAACTCAACACAAGAGACAAAATAGATAAAATATTTCGAGGTTGGATTATCATGGGATGTCGCCAGGGCGGCAACCCAGTACTGGCCTA
Source organism: Actinernus sp. WN-2022 (assembly GCA_030867875.1). Lineage (NCBI taxonomy): Eukaryota > Metazoa > Cnidaria > Anthozoa > Actiniaria > Actinernidae > Actinernus > Actinernus sp. WN-2022. The sequence continues at coordinate 103,877,620 of JAOWCC010001589.1, forward strand.
CAAAATGGGCCTTGATGAGTTTGGAGGATTCTTGTTCAACACAGCCCTATGTTGTATAGGGTGCTTTTTCATTATGTCATTGGAGATTCTCTTCTATAGGCGAATTACAAAAACAAGACAACAATTTAACGTGAAAGCTGATACACGATCTATTGCTACAATAACAACTTCCATATCAGCTGAGACCATTAGATGTCATAATGGTAATACTCTTGATAACGTTATTGCGAGCTAGTGGAAAGACATACATGGCATGGATAATCGTGCTTCGTCGAATGGAGAGTTTATTTCGCCGCCATTTTATCTCATACGCGCGCATTGAATCTTGGTTATCGCTGCCCACACATGTTTTCCGAATTAAAATGTACAAAGCTTCACTATACGAGGGTTTTCTGATCAATAGAATCTTGTGCCTCAACTTTAAGCACCCAATCAAACCAGAGTCAGGAGAATGCAGTGTACGTCACGTGCGCAAAGCCTAAAAACCGCCGGTAAGCACGTGTACCGTCCGCAGCAGAGACAAGGAGAGACAAGGCAGCTCGCGGGAAACACATTTCTAGCTCAATCTGGTTATATAACTGGACCTCTTCCATGGGATGGCAATTTCTTGGAAATTACGAGTTTCCAACAACATTTCCAAGGTATTTCCCACATATATCCGTTGGAAGTGTGCTGATTTCCAAGTGGGGCGTACAAAGATTGGTGTATATATATACAAGATTCATGAATGGTATGAATTAACGATGCCTCATATATTAAGCTTACATTTTTTTTAACTGAACAGATGAATAAAAATAAAAATAATCAGCATAACTCAGTGTCAGGCATGGAGGCAATGTTGCGTTTAAACTGAGCTAATGTATTTGCCTTCGTAGTCTTATCCGGTAGGCTGTTCCAAAGCATAGCACCGCTGTATTTGAAGCTGCGCTTTAGATAGTTGGTTTTTGGCTTTGGAAGTGCTAGGTCCGTATCAAGGTTTCTTAGATTATATTGAATTTTACTTTCAGAAAGTCTTATAAATGATTCTCTTAAATATGGTGCAGATTGATTATTCAGGGTTTTAAACATTAATGTCGATTTAATTTGAATTCGTCTTTCTTGGAGAGTTTTCCAGTCTAAGCAATCAAGTATATCTCCTGAGCGAGTTTCATAGCCTGCACTAGTAATTACTCTTGCCGCACGAGATTACAATTTCTGTATTCTATCTTTAAGGCCTTTGCCGCAGGTATCCCACAAAGGGGAGCAGTAATCAAAATATGGTTGTACTAGGGCTTTGTATATACATTCAAGTGAAGTGATTGGCACGAAGGGCTTAATTCGCCTCAAGGCACCAATCCCTACACTTGCCGGCCTTCTTACAAATGCTATCAATGTGATTTTGAAAGGTTAGTCTCTCATCAATTTCTACTCCAAGACATAACAAGACGTAACGAAGCACTATATTCAAGAATGATGGATTCAATGGCGCTTCATTACATCGAGGAGAGGCGTTCTGGTCAATACACGACTTTCATAATGGCGGCGCCTCCGGCCACCTCCTAATTTGCATAATTTGGAAGATAAATCTGTAGGGGGAAACCAATGCTACCACATGAAAGATCACATTATAACTAGTAATTGTTTTGAGTTTTGGAGCAATGTGGAAAATTGCTGTTGAGCTATAAACATTTGCAATGCAGAAAAATATGAAAGCGAGGCTATAAAGGCCTCCGTTGTTTTTCTCATACAAATCTCTCTAATTTCAACTGGATGTAACTTCATTGCTTTATAAGCTACAGCACTCAACTTTCACAAGTTCACTAATGTCAACATGCTCTTTCACATGGCAATGTTCATATTTTCTATACATATGGATAAACTACCGAAACGGGAAATCACATATGCAAATTAGGAGGCGGCCATTATGAAAGTCGTGTATACAACGGATCAATACGCTGAATCTGATATTCGTAGACTCAGCCGTAATATCAGCTATTGCGCGATGCCCCCCTCCCTGACGACTTTCAAAACCTTGATTAACCTACTCAGGGCTGGAACATTTTTTGTTCTCAATCAGCAGGACATGTGTCCTTCCAAACCTTTATTTACTTCATGCATTACATATGTGAACGACTCACTTCTCATAAGATCAAAAGTTATCTTCAGTCATTTTAGCGCACAGACCTCGTGCCTGAGCGGCATTTCAAAATGAATCTGATATTTGCAAAATTTGGTCGGACTCTTTCTTGCCCTGCCTGCTTGCACTTCCGTAAAAGAACGGCGCCGTACCTTTGTCATTATAACTATGAATATCTAAATAAGTTAAGTTATATTTAATGCACCAACAACCGCTATTTGGAGATTTGGATCAGACACATTCAGTATTTAAGAATGCGAAAATTATAGAAGGCAGTAACGACTCTGGAAGATAAAAATAATAATCATGAAACCTTTTTTCTCGCGCACGTCAGTGTTCTGCCCGCTGTTCCGGCACGGGGTGCAAACCCAATCACTTTTTATAACTTGCTCCTCGCTATGTTGATTAAGTGTGTGAAGTGAACAAAAGTAAAATTTATCATAATTAAAGTTGCTTTTGATTGGCTCGTTTTGTTACTTCAATCCTCTAACCTTAGCAATTTCTGGGTAGTTTTGGACCATTTTGCTATTTCTGCCGGTGCATAGCGAAATCAAACTTAGCGTGAAATGCAATAGTTCTTTTTGAGATTTGGTGTTAAGATGCACAGGAAGCCGAAGGAAGCAAACTCTGCTTGCCCCAACTCTCTTAGCCAGTTTGCAAGCTCTTCAGTCGTGTTTTTTTTACAGGATTTGGGGGCTTGGGGTTCCTGTGGGAGAGATAAGGGAGAGAGGCCTTCTCTCTCTTTCTTCCCCTTCCCCCTCTCCCACCACAGGAAACCCAAACCCCAAAATCCGGTAATGAAAAACCCAAAGAGCCTGCAAGGCTATGCAACTCTCTGATAGAAACTTCATATCACCCACAACAAACAGTAACACCTGCATTGCAAGCTAGATAAAGCCACAATCAAAGCTATGGATGCCTATACATTGACTTGCAGTTGTTCACGCTGTTTCGACTCAGATTTGTTGCAATTTTTCATTGGTTAATCTTACAAGTACCAAATCTTCAAATTCTTAGTTGCTTACTGCGAATGCTTTACCAAGCCAACTAAGGTAATCGTACGATCGCACACGCCAAGTCCATCAAACCTTGGTCATATCACGGCGCATGCATCTAAGTACAAAAAATATTACACACCCGTCTCAGGCCAACGCTTTCCGATATTCTCCGCGATTATTTTAAGGAATCTCTTAAATAATGGACACTAAATAATGTAGAAGCTAAAACCACTACTTATGCATGCAGGAGTCAACACGACCCCTGGATAGCTAGAATACTATTTATGTAGCGTATCACCAAACTAGTACTGTTGGCAATGGCTCAAAAGTCTAAAATTACTAACAGCGAAACAACACTAATGATAGACAAGCACCAAATACAAAGGGTTCTATAAGGTACAGCTATTTTGAAAAAGGTTGTCATGGACAAACAACAAACGATGTAAAACAAACAAATTCACCAGACTCCGTCAACGGCTTTAAGGGTCGAGCTATGTCATGATGTTCAGTGCGCATGCTCACTCGTTTGTCGTCACTGTTTATCATGTTTTGCACTTCACAAAGCAAGAATTACAGCACTTTTTTAGATCAATGAATAAATCAATAACACCAGTGTTTTACTCTTTAATCCCCAAGAGTGCCATATGGCAAAATCTACACTGGTTACTTGCTAAGAGGGTTTCAGTCTTACTAAGTTTAAAGAGCAAGGCCCTGAGATTTCCACACAGCATAATGTATAGACAAATGATCACATTGAGCTGCATTAGGCCTGTTAACAATGAATAATTTCATCTTAAGCCTTATTTCTTACTGTGCATTATTTCGTTTTAGAGAAAATGACTAAAAATGCCATATCAAAAACATTTTCTTACAAAAAATGCATGTTTCACATCAAATTTAGAGTTTCACGTTTGCACTCACCTCGCTTTCTGTCTCTCAACACTAAAGGCGCTGTGTCATGGTCACGTTTGCACTCACCTCGCTTTCTGTCTCTCAACACTTAAAGGCGCTGTGTCATGGTCACGTTTGCACTAACCTCGCTTTCTGTCTCTCAACACTAAAGGCGCTGTGTCATGGTCACGTTTGCACTAACCTCGCTTTCTGTCTCTCAACACTTAAAGGCGCTGTGTCATGGTCACGTTTGCACTGACCTCGCTTTCTGTCTCTCAACACTTAAAGGCGCTGTGTCATGGTCACGTTTGCACTAACCTCTCTTTCTGTCTCTCAACACTAAAGGCGCTGTGTCATGGTCACGTTTGCACTGACCTCGCTTTCTGTCTCTCAACACTTAAAGGCGCTGTGTCATGGTCACGTTTGCACTAACCTCGCTTTCTGTCTCTCAACACTAAAGGCGCTGTGTCATGGTCACGTTTGCACTAACCTCGCTTTCTGTCTCTCAACACTAAAGGAGCTGTGTCATGGTCACGTTTGCACTCACCTCGCTTTCTGTCTCTCAACACTTAAAGGCGCTGTTCATGGTCACGTTTGCACTAACCTCGCTTTCTGTCTCTCAACACTAAAGGCGCTGTGTCATGGTCACGTTTGCACTCACCTCGCTTTCTGTCTCTCAACACTTAAAGGCGCTGTGTCATGGTCACGTTTGCACTCACCTCGCTTTCTGTCTCTCAACACTTAAAGGCGCTGTGTCATGGTTACGTTTGCACTCACCTCGCTTTCTGTCTCTCAACACTTAAAGGCGCTGTGTCATGGTTACGTTTGCACTAACCTCGCTTTCTGTCTCTCAACACTTAAAGGCGCTGTGTCATGGTTACGTTTGCACTAACCTCGCTTTCTGTCTCTCAACACTAAAGGCGCTGTGTCATGGTCACGTTTGCACTAACCTCGCTTTCTGTCTCTCAACACTTACAGGCGCTGTGTCATGGTTACGTTTGCACTAACCTCGCTTTCTGTCTCTCAACACTAAAGGCGCTGTGTCATGGTCACGTTTGCACTAACCTCGCTTTCTGTCTCTCAACACTTAAAGGCGCTGTGTCATGGTTACGTTTGCACTAACCTCGCTTTCTGTCTCTCAACACTAAAGGCGCTGTGTCATGGTCACGTTTGCACTAACCTCGCTTTCTGTCTCTCAACACTTAAAGGCGCTGTGTCATGGTTACGTTTGCACTAACCTCGCTTTCTGTCTCTCAACACTAAAGGCGCTGTGTCATGGTCACGTTTGCACTAACCTCGCTTTCTGTCTCTCAACACTTAAAGGCGCTGTGTTATGGTTACGTTTGCACTAACCTCGCTTTCTGTCTCTCAACACTAAAGGCGCTGTGTCGTGGTCACGTTTGCACTAACCTCGCTTTCTGTCTCTCAACACTTAAAGGCGCTGTGTCATGGTTTTGCGCATGTCTGGAATCAATGTTCGATCTGTTAATTGGCTTCAAACAGTTATAAACTCCCCTCCTTGATGCTTGATTGAAACGATGTGCAATATTTTCCTTGAAAATTAGATCTACGCATAGTTTGTTAATCATTTCCATTTTTTTGCGCATTTACTTTGATTTCATCCATCTCACACGTGTGCTAGGGTCGTCAATTATATGAAAATCACTGAAAATCACTTTGTTCCGGTCCGGAACGTAAAGGAGTGTCCCTCGCCGTGATACAGCTCCTTTAAACTTGCCCAGTGCCAAGCCATTGATTCCATAAGCACTTCACCGCAAGCGGCTATCCAACCACTCTGACCGCAAAGCATGCTGCGAAACCCAACCAATCACCGGCATGGTCCTCCCCTCGTCTTCATACAATATATAGTCTTAAGCCATTTAGACCTAATAGCTTGATATTGGAATCAATGACAAGAAAATATTGTCCCAATATTCCAAAAAAACTATGATACAGGGAAATCACTTGAATAATTTTGGCACATCCTTAAAGCGAGAAATGAAGCGTCAGTTCCAAGCGAAATCACCTTTCACAGACTCGGTCTTCGAGAATTAAGGTGCTCATTTAAGTTTTCATCAGACGTAATGATGTCCTCCTGCATTCTATAAATGGGGAAACATGCGTGTAAAAGCGTTAAATTCCGAGTGACTCCTCGAAATAAACTTTGCCGTGGTCTGTTAAATGAGCTGATAATGTCAGCAAAATGGCGGGCTAAAACTCTGAGCCCTCAGTATTATAGCTAGCTCGATCAGTTAATATTTTCATGGCAACAATGACTACAGTGTTTTTGGGGGAGGGTTCTTTGCAGTC